>APFE030408450.1:98181-125593 GCA_000404065.3 Pinus taeda
AATTATTTAAGATATAACTTTTAAATGAATAAAAAATATCAATATATAAATAGCACTCAGAAATTAAGAAAAACATTATCCTCCTTTTAAAAAAAAATTAAAATAAGATTTCAATTTTCCAATATGTAAATAGAAATGAATATATAAACCAAAATCAAAACTATGTGATAATTCCTTGTTGGGGTGGAAAATGTTGGGCCCAGGACATGGGCATTAATAGCCCCTCCACGCGACATCCATGATAAGGAAGCGTGTTGGACAAGCAGAGTTTGGAGATCTACAAGAAAAAATTCTCGAGGAGATTTGGGGTATAACAAAGTTGCAATGGCGCTTGTTTGCATTTGCCAAAATTGGAAGATCAGGGTTTGGTTTGTAAGGGGAAATGTTTTCTTAGAAGTTACGGGAGGCCTCACAAGAGAGACCATCCTATTCCTTGACCAGTGGTTGTGCTTACTCGAGGATGTAGGGATGAAGCATCGCAGAGTGTGGCCACCAATAATAAACACAAATTCTAATATGGGACCCTGGCTCACAGTGAATTCTAGAAAATGGTAGTCATTGTGAGACTGGTTCTACGGGAGACGATCTTCGGAGCGGGGCTCCTCCTTGGCATTGGGTTTTTCTTTGGAGTGGGTGTTGGAGCTTCGGTTTGCGTCTTTTTCTAGGTTTTTCCATTGCCTTTATCTTATGTTGTGGTAGAACCGTGGGCTTCTTAGTTTGTTGGGTTAAATTTGGAGCCAGTGACACTGGCAAAGGGCCTGTCTGACTTCTATTGGTGGCCTTGGCGGTCATCTCCCCTCTTCCACTCAGGTATTTGTGGCGAGACGACCCTTAGTTCTTATGGCCCAATGAAGAGTCAAAGGATGGTGACATTCTGGGCTTCCAGAGGAAAGAGGAGACTAAGTAGGAGGGTTGGGTGCTAGTCCAGGACGCTTATCTTCGTCAAGGTCTAGTGCCAAAAATCTGTGGAGCTATTAATTGGGATATGTTTGTTGGTGGTGTGGTGTGGCATAACAGGGGCAACAATTTGGACTTCTTGGTTTTGGTCAGTTAAGGTGATGGGTGAAGAACCCTGTTTTATTTTCGGGCATAGTTGTGGGGAAGCTTGTGGTTATTTGACTGCCTCCCAACAACTGTGTGGGGAGACAAGAGCTCTTCCACCGAGGACACGGGCCTCGTTGGAGAGTAGGCAATATAGTTGCTGTTTGGCAGAATTATCGAGGGCCGCGAGGATTTTTGAGCAACCTACACATGCGATGACAAAGAGGTAAACCTTGGCGTGGTGGGGGCCCTTGGGGGCAAGGCGGAAGGCATCAAATTGTGTCGCTTAACGAAGAGGAAGAGTTGGAGCAACCACATGGTACTTCCCTTGAGCGAGTGGATTTGCCATGCCCATCTGATTCCTTGGAGGCTCAAATCCATCAAGTGCAAGTGATGGTTGATCAACTGGCATGTGATAGACACAATGATATAAACAATGTCATCAACTTTCTAAATGACATTCAACATAACCAATGGCATATCCTTGATTGAAATGACTCCCTTCACAGATGTCAAAATAGGCTCTAGGACCAAATGTATAGCTTTGAAGGAGGCATGACACACATGTAATCTCATGTTCACGATGCATTCCACCGCTATGGTGAGGGTGGCAACGATGCTCAAGATCCAAACAATGTGAATTGGTAATGATGCGAGTGCGTTGTATTTTGTTTTTTGCCCAGTTTTGGGCCATCTTGGCCATTGATATGTGGTCTCATAGTTTTGTTTTGTTGTTGTCGATATCTTTTTGTTTGTACTTGATGACCACAAATCCGGTAAGAGTTGAGCCTTTACATTGATAAAAAAACATACCACAATGTAAATTTCCCAAAAATTAATAAAAATAGTCGATTTACCAAAAAAATATGTAATAACTATAAATTTTTTGAAAATCAAAACTATGTAATAACTATGAAATTTTGAAAATCAAAATTATGTAAACTATAAAATAAAAAAAATAAAAAAAATAAAACAATATAATAACTATAATTTTTGAATCAAATAATAAATATAAAAAAAAAAATAAAAAAATCAAAACTACTCAATAACTATAAAATAAATGGAAAAATAAAAACTACAAAATAACCATAAAATAAATGGAAAAATAGAAACTACAAATTTTGTAAAATAGATGGAAAAACTAGAAAATTGTGAAGCTTGCTTTCAATGAGAGTTGAACTCATGACCTCCGCTTACTAAACGGGTGCTCTAACCAACTGACTATGAAAGCGACTATGTAATTTTTAGGTGACCAACTAATCTATGCGATAGTGATTCCACCTTTTCGTATCGTACATGCGAGAATATACACGGAAATTTACACCGCTTGCTCAGTGTTAAAATAGATGCGGAGAATTTGTATCCGCTCAACTAAATTGCGTAACATAAACACCGCTGCGGAGATCCGAGGGGTTTGTAGAGACCATGCAGAGACAACGTAAAGATTCTTAAGGCGGTTGGTAATTTCGGAAGGTAGAATATGAAGTTAAAAAATATAGAATCTTTATGCCCCTTTAGAAGATTTATATTAATCAAAATTTATAAAGATAAATTCGTCAATGGTTTTAAGAGAAGGGGACTAAACAACTATCGTCCTTCGAGTGCCCAATAAAAGAATGGGATGGGGATATAAAATTAGATTTACTAAAACTAGATCACAATTGTGGGATATTGGAGTATTTTTTTGTACAAATTGCTTGTACAAGATAATACAAAAACAAAATATTTATGAGATTTGAGTGAACCAAAAGAGAGTTGAGTTTTAGAATTTGACGATTTTTTTTCTTTAATATTATCTATTTCTAGTTAATGAAAGGGAGGAAGGTGGTTTGAATAGAAAAGAAAAGAAGAGGAAAGATTGACCTCCTCCTCTCCCACTAAACCAACTTTTGCTTCCTTATTTTTAAGACTAGGATCTCGTCTTTTTTTAGATGAGACCTCTTCCACAGTGGATGAATTTATACTTTATAATTGGATTTGAACTGTATATGGCTTATTAGAATGTGGGGCTACGTGACATTAGGATTCTTCCACCTCACCTTCATCCCTTGAGGATTGCAAAACTCGAAGTCTATTACTCAAGGATGAACAACGCAAACAATGTACAATCATATTTATTTGTACAACAAATGTCACAACTAGCTAATCTTGTTACAAAGAACGGGCATGCAAACACATGTCATAAAGAGGACATATTTTTAAGTCGCAAGAATATTTTTATTTGCTAACATGAAGATTTATGCAAAACATGTTCAAATTAAATAGAACTTCATGTGTGGCCCTCTATATGATGCTCCTAGACTCCAAAGAAACATGAAAATAAGAATGTGAAGGTGCCACTTGAATAGTGGTCGTTGTTCGACCCATTAACTTATTCGTAAGGATAACATAGGACGAGAATCCATGGTGGTTTTCATACTGCCTATCCACGCTTTCACTGTTCCTTCAAGACTATAAGCGATGAATGAACTGTGATAACAGGTTAGTGGACTAGTGACACAAACTCCCGCTAAACATTATAAATAATATAAACGCTAATTATTTAAGAGACATGCGGTAGGAAAATTGTTTCAAGGTGTTAAGCAAAATTAGTTTAAAGGTGTTAGTGGAATAACAATTGTTCAAAAGTATCTAAATAATTTATAATTGTAACCAAGACTTCAACACAACACAACAAAACACTTGTGCATGGACCTCAAGTGTCGCTTATCTCCAGGGGTTTCTATTATTGAAGGGTTTCTCTAGGCAAGCCAGGGCTAGATTTTTTAAACCTTTTCATCTGCAACTGGTTTTGTTTCCTTCTTGTGTCAATAGTTTACAATATCGAAGAAGAGTTTACTTTGTGCTTGCCTGCCCTAGTGTGTCCGCCTCTAGAGAAGCCGAGAGAGCCTTTAAGCTTTGGATATCTTAAAATCATTGGCTTCATTCACAGGACATCAAGACGTAATAGTGGAGGGAATGGACTGATTTATCGTGGCGTAGAAATGTAGAAAATATATCTTTGGCTACAGTCCCATTTACATATGCATCGAATGCAACCTCAATTTTATCACAATCTGTAAGTTTCTCTTGATATTTTACCTTATTTTCTGCCTCATCTTTTCCCACATTAACCACATCCATTTTCTTTCGCATTGGAGAAGATATTAATGAAATGCAAGTCTATTATGGGGCTTCAGCTACTAATGTCTTGTTTGAAGCTCGGTTTGAAGTGGAAATCATGCCCCTTTCCGTGTCTCTTGATGCAACGATGATCTTATTCATGTCGATATATACTCTGATCCTCTGAATTATGCTTTCAGGCTTGGAGACGGCTCCAAGGTAGCTAGAGTATCTTAGTCTTAGCATAGTTGGGTAGCTGGGTAGTTAATAGGGGTTTTCTTGTTCCATTTTTTCCTCCAGCAATAATGGTTGGAAAGAATAGCAGCACTTGGCATAATATGGCTAGGCCGCGGTCGAATCATGATACCAGTAGAAAACCAAGGAGTGACTTTTCTCCTTTTACAACCCTCTGCTTCGACAATATTTTTGAAGCATGCTTCAACGAGGTTTGAATGTTCGATTTAGAATCAATTTATCCAGTACACTGAAGATTACGAGTACATCTTCAGAACTTCAATGCAAGTTAGTCCATGAAAGTATTTGACAAAATTTCTGAAGCATGCTTCGGTGAGCTTTAAATGTTCGGTTTAGAATCAATTTATCCAGTCTGTTGAAGGTTACCAATACATGCTCATAACTTCAATGCAGGACAGTCAGACGCAATGCTTTCAACTTACTGTCAACTTACTATTGAGTATATGACATGTAAACAAAAGAACAAAAGAGTGTATGACACCTCGAAGAAGTCGTGGCAGCCATACATCTAATAGTGATGGTTCTCTATTATACGATGGTTCTCTATTATACGAAATATATTTTGATTAACATTTGATTTAATGCTAGCATTAGTTCAAAGCTAAATTTCCAAATGTGAAGTGAAAATATGATATAACTTATGCTTTTAGCCTCCTCGCCTCAGGAAGAGGCCAAATAAGACGATCAAATGGATTACTGTTCAAAATTTTTGGCTATTCGTGATAGTAGGTGGTTATTCGTGATGGTAATTAGGTTAAATAAATGCTAAAAACCCAACATTTCGATTACTAAGTCCCTGCCTTGCTTGCGGCAGGGACTAAAAATACACAACCATATTAACTAACGAATGGTGGAATTCAAATGTTTGGGGCTATTATATATAGGTTGCATGGCAACGAAAATGTATGTATGCGAACAAACAATTGGTTATGGAACCATTTAAATATTATATCTTGTTAACAGTGGTCGGGTTGCTCATTGTTCGATGATCAACACAACTATATATTGCGACAAGTTTGTTGTTGGTTAAAATATAGGGCACGGGGAATTGAACTGAGTACTAACTATACCTCCAACGACCCAACCAATTACCAAATGTAATTTGGCTAACCACTATGCCAGTTGGATATTTAATAACTTATGACTCTAATATATAATATATATATAATATATAATATATAAATATATATATATATACCTTGTTCATTGGCCATTCGGGGGAGGCAGAGAACAAAGCATTGGAGGAACCATGAGTGGGAAGGAAGGTCGAGTGGTGGAACTCAGCTCATAGTCAAACCATGTCTGACACGAATTTTGAGGAGAATATTCTTTGATGTTGTGGAGGATTCTTTAGATTCCCTTTGAGTTGATTTTGACAGAGGCGAAAATATGTCAAGTTTATACTCAAATGAATCAGAATTTCGTCAAGAGTATGATAATGTAGACGACTTTCTGATCTAAGCAATAGATTTTCTAGAGATAAAATGGGAGGGTGAAACCATGATGCATGAATCTGTATGGAATCTAAAAGGTTCCCTAGAGGCCAATTTTTGAAGGTGACAGAGGTATGCCGAATTTATACTCATTTTTCTCAATTTTTTGCAAGGAGTTTAATGGTGTAATCAATTTCCTCATACAAGCAGCAAAATTTCAGTCAATCTGCAAGATTTTTTTTTTTTTGTGGAACTTGAGAAATCTTTAAGATTCCCTAGAGGTTCGAAAATGACAATTTCAGAACCAAGCCAACTTTATACTCATTTTACTCAGTTTTTCACAAGGAATGTGATGGTATGATCAATTTCCTCATATGACCAACCAAATTTCAGTCAACCCACAAAATATAATCTTTGGGGAATCTTTGAGATTCTTGGGGGTCTAGATTTTGAGCGAAGCAGAAAGGGGTCGGGTTTATAGTCATTTTTCACAATTTTTTGCCAAGAATTCAAAGGTGAAATCAATTTCTTCACCAAAGGTGTGCATTTTCAGGGTCATCCCAGGAAGTGGAGGTATAAGGTGTCTTTTGTACACACATATAATTTGATTTTCGATGAAGATTAATGAAAGAAATCTCCCCACATTGAATAGATCCTGAAGACATAGCCCATACTGGGTGAACACTGTTATCAACATGTTGTGTCTTTGCGTCTCATGGTTGTTGTTTATTTTCGTTTTGTTTATGCATATGCATCTTATGGTTACATGCTCTTTTAAATGCAATTCTGTATACATCTTTGAAGTAAAAATATCTGGATCAAGTTTGGTATCAAAGCAGATCTTCTGTTGATGTGAATTGGAAGTGTATGATAGCTAGGCAAAATTCCAAAGATGTGAAAGAAAACTTAAGTCCTTTGATCCAAAAGTGGGGTGTGTAACACGAAGAGGAAAAATGGTAGATGAAAATGCTTGTTTGGAGGACGAGCAAAACTATCGCAAGGCCTTCTACGCCATGGCAGAAAAAGTGGACAAATTGTTTGCAGAGTATGAGAAGATAATGAAAAAACCAGAGAAGAAGGAAGGACCAGATGATCATGCTTCGGTGAATCATGAAGGAGGAGGAGAAGACCCTCCTGAACCTCCCTTTCCATCTTCCAGCGAAAGTTCTTTTTCTTCCTCTTCTTGTCATTCTAGAGGTAGAAAAACTCATAAAAATCCCCTTGTTGAATGTCAAGTTTGATTTGCCTTTGTTTAGTGGAGAATCTAATGCAAAAAATCTAGATAACTAGATTAGATAGGTTGAATTATATTTCTGCATACAACGAATCAAAGAGGATGAAGCCAAGATCCAGCTAGCATTCCTTTGATTGGGTGGCATTGCTCTCGTTTGGTGGGAAGGCAAGCCACATAAAGGTGGTAAGAGTAGTTGTAAAATTCTTTCATCTTGGTCTGAGTTCGTTTATGCTTTAAGATGACAGTTTTACCCATTGGGTGACAGACAAAAGGCCATGATGGATTGGCAACATTTGAAACAAGGTAAGGGACAAAATGTTCAAAATTTTACACAAGAGTTTAGGAAAGAAGCATTAATATTAAATGTACCATTACACTTTCCTAAAACGTTGATGAAATGCATTGACTCATTGCATGATTATTTGTGTCATTCATTGCTATTATTTGATCCTAAAATTATTGACGAAACTAGTGTGAAGGTTGTACATCTTGAAAGCGGGGGAAAGCATGAGCAAGATGATCGCCCAAAGAGGGCAACAACAAGTAAGAGAAAAGAAGCAAAGCCCTCTTGTACTCATTGTGAGAAAGAATGGCACGATGAGGAGCATCGCTGGAAATTGCATCCAGAATTGAGGCTAAAGAGGAACGACAAAAAAGAGAAGCAGAAGAGAGTTGTAACAAGACTAAGAATCTGAATCATAGGATGATGAAAAGATCACAACTACATGATTTGCATGTGTTGGACCAATTAACCTGGGACTGAACTCAGGTGATGAAAGGAAGGTTACAGCTCTTGAGATTGTAGAGGATGGACCTATCGACTTAGGTTCCAGTTTGGGCGACGTGACATATATTTCAACAGATGTTGTGCCAAAAATAAGGAGGGCACCAAATACTGCATGACTTCAAGAACTCGAGGAAATCAACCTAAGCATTCAGGTGGAGAATGATGAACTAAGATGACTCCTACAAGAAGCAGAGGAGGAGAAACAAAGGTTGCAGCATCAGTTACAAGCCAAGGAGGAGGCCTTGGAAAAGTTGCAGCTTAAAAAGCTTGAGGTAAAAAGTGATTCTTCAATTTCATGTTTTTTTTATGATGATGATTTAGTTTCTTTTGAGAAACCTACTAAGAGAATTGGATCAAAATTGTTGAAAAAAATGGGGTATCAAGGAAAGGTCCTCAACATTAATGGCTAGGGCATTGTGAATCCCATCAAAGTGGATGAATTGCCTCGTTATGTGGGACTTGGGTATGTCAGAAAAGAGGTTGGAGAATACTCCAAGACAACTAGTGACCAACCAATGAAGGATGATGGGAGCACCTCATCACATTCCAGTGATATCGAGGATTCCACGGGCACTCATCAGAGGTGCACCAGGAATAAGCATTCCAAGATGGTCCAAAAAGTTTGGAGGAGAAAGAATCATTGTAGTCATTGCAACGAGGATGGGCATTAAATAGCCACATGTCAGATACTTCATGACCATAAAACACCTATGAAGGAACCAACTAGTGAAGATGTTCAACAAGCGAATCAGCCGCAGAGAGGTGACCCTTTCACTTTGTTGAGTGAGAGATGGTTTTATTAGATATAGTAGCTTTTCGTGGCCATATTATTGCAAATCACATGTTGCGAAATGATTGTATAAACGATGATCTGTTTTCCATCACTTATGAAAGCAACATGATTATGTTTTAGCCTCCTTTTGTTGATAGCTGATGTATTGGTTTCTATTATGATGTAAACTTGACCAAAGAGTGTTATAAACTCTTTACAAGTATGGGGTTATTTGGGTCATGATTGGTCATGTAATTGAACATGTAGTTTGCAAAGATTGTACTATAAGATTGCAGAGGATGCAGGTGTCGGTTCATCACTTATGGCTTCGAAGAACAAAGGTGAAGGAGAAGGAAGCGTGCCATGTCAGGGCACTTGTTGTAAAAACAAGGGAGTACAACAAATTTCACATAGAGTTCATGCTTTTGGAGGACCAGAAACTCCTAAGTGGGGGAGAGTGATCCAGGTGGCTCCCGAAAGACTCAATTTTCAAAGTGTTCGGATCTCAACAATATTGAAACCAAGTTATAATGTTCATCATTACAAACCCAACGACATGAACGACCCCTCAATTAAAGTCTGTATGACCATTACTAAATGGTGGGACCTGCTTTGCTTATGTGACCACTGATTAGCTAATAGGTCACTAACACGTGACGCCCTAGAATTGACCATTTTATTACTAAAAAAGTCATATAAGACACAATCTCAATAAATATAATATAATAATATATATATATAAAATATAGTTTAAAAATACTATATGAAAACAAAATATTAATATGGTTATCGTTCATTAAAAAAAACCAAAACCAAACCATTTTCATCTCAACGAATTTGGGTTTTTTTTGGGATGGTTTATATTAAAAACAAATTAAAAGGTGGCCATATGGTGGAACCATATTAATAATACACAACCATATTAACCAACTAATGGTTGAACTCAAAATGTTTGAGGTTATTATATATAGGTTGTATGGCCACGAAAACGTATGTAGGCTAACAAATAATTGCTTATATATCATTTAAATATTATCTTTTGTTAATGGTGGTTGGGTTGTTCAACGTTAGATGGTGAACACAACTATATATCGCAATAAGTTTGTTGTTGAATAAAATATAGGGCAGGGCCAACAAATAATTGGTTGTTCCCGCCGATCTCACAGGTATTCCACACATCAATGGTGAAACCAGGGGGTTGCCAAGCTTTTCGTAGGTCGGGTAATTTCCCCCCCCACGGATCATAATCGCGTTCAATCTACGCCCATCCCTCGCCTTTGCTCGCCTTTCCGACCTGTTGTACGAAGAATCGTCCCTTCCATTTGACTGAAACCGACTCTATTACACACTCGCTCATTTGGAGAATTAGCCTTCTCACGCTTTTCCAACGCTTCTCCACGTCTTAAGTCTGGACTTATATCCTTTCAGTCTCCCTTTCAGTACTTAAATCAATACCTTCTTCACCACGCTCTAGTGTTTCAGTCTCTCTCCTCCCTTTTCCCACGCTATGAATAACCCACGTAAGAATCAATTATGATAAACCTTATGCACTGAAAATATCAGTCATTTAAATATTATATTCTGTTAAGGGTGGTCGGGTTGCTCAAGTTAGACGGCCAACATAAATATATATGGCAACAAGTTTGTTGTTGATTAAAATATAGGGCAACGAAAACGTATGTACGCCAACAAATAATTGGTTATGTAACCATTTAAGTATTATATTTTGTTAATGGTGGTCGGGTTGCTCAATGTTAGATGGTCAACACAACTATATATGGAGACAAGTTTGTTGTTATTAAAATATAGGGCAACGAAAACGTATGTAGGCCAACAAATAATTGGTTATGTAACCATTTAAATATTATATTATGTTAATGGTGGTCGGGTTTCTCAACATTAAACGGTCAAACAACTATATATGGCGACAAGTTTGTTGTTGACTAAAGTATATGACACATGGAATTGAATTGATTACTAACTATACTGAAAACGATCCAGCCAATTACACAATGTAATTCGGCCAACCACTATGTCGGTTGGATATTTTGATAATTTCGCCAAAACTTCTTATATATATATATAATATATATATATATATATACACACACACACACTCTGATCATTGGCCATTTAGGGGAAAAGAAAAACGCGTTGGAGGAACCATGAGTGGGCATAGAGGTTGAGCAATGGAAATCAATGCGCAGTGGAAATATGCTTGACATGAATTTCGAGGAGAATACTCTTTGATGTTGTGGAGGAATTTTTAGATTCTCTTTGAGCTGATTTTCCACAGAGACATAAATATGTCAAGTTTATACTTAGATGAATCAGAATTTTGCCATGAGTGTGATGGTGCAGATGATTTTCTGATCTGAGCAGTGTATTTTCCAGAGAAAGAATGTGGAAGGTGGAACCATGACATAGGAATCTGTACGGAATCTAAAAGATTCCCTGGAGGTCAACTTTTGAAGGTGACATAAGTATGCTGACTTTATACTCATTTTTCTTGTTTTTTTTCGCAAAAAGTGATGGTGTAATAATTTTTCTCATATGAGCAGTGAAATTTTAGGCAATCTACAAAAAAAACTTTGTGGAATCTTTAAGATTCCCCAAAGGCCTGAAAATGATAGTTTCAGAACCAGGTCAATTGTATACTCATTTTACTCAGTTTTTTGCAAGGAACGTGATGGTATGATCAGTTTTCTTATCTGAGCAGTGGAATTTCAGTCATCCCGTAGAAGAAAATCTTTGGGGAATCTTTGAGATTCTAGGGGTCCAAATTTTGACCGAAGCATAAAAGGGTCAAGTTTACAGTCATTTTTTCACGATTTTATGCCAAGAATTCAATACTGCAATCCATTTCTTCATAAAAGGTGTGCATTTTTAGGCCATCCCTAGAAATGAAGGTATAAAGTGTCTTTTGTACATGCTTGTAATTTGATTTTCGCTGAAGATTAATAAAATAGGCCTCCCCACTTTGAAAAGAGCCCGAAAACGTAGCCCATACTGGGTGAAATCCATTATCAACCTGTTGTGTTTTTGCTTCTCATGGTTGTTGTTTGTTTCCGGTTTGGTTATGTATATGCATCTTATGGTTACATGCTATTTTAAATGCAATTCTGTGTGCATCTTTGAAATGAAAAGATCCAGATAAATTATGTTTCTTCACCATGTTTTTTGCAAAGTTGCATGCTATCCTTGTTGTCTACAAATAAATACATTCCAAAATAAGGCCACCAAAATCCCACAATAAGACTATGAGCAATTCAATCTCTAAAAGTCGTGCTCTCATTGTTATCATAATAATGATACATTGAATGGTATTGTTTCATATAACTAGGCTCTGGTTACATAACCAGATAGAGAAGAAGATAAAGGTGTTGAGGAAAGATAATGGTGGAGAGTTTTCCAAGAAGGAATTTAAAGAGTTCTATAAGAAGTGTGGTATAGCATGGCATAAGACTACTCCATACACACCTGAGAAAAATGGAGTTGTAGAAAGAACGAACAAGATGTTGATGGAAAGGGTAAGAAGCATGCTCACTGGTGCCAGGTTAGGACAGGAATTCTGGGCAGAGGTGGTGGAGACTGCATGTTACCTAGTCAACAGATCACCTTCATCAACGTTGGAGGATAAGACTCCACAATAGGTATGGACTGGTAAGAAACATTCTCTTTCACATCTGAGGGTATTTGGATGTGATGCATATGTACATGTTCCAAAGGAGAAAAGAACAAAGTTGGATAATAAATCTGAAAAGTGCATCTTTATTGGGTATAAGGATCGTTTAAAAGGTTATAATATTTGGAACCCAGTAACAAGGAAGGTTGTGTATAGCCGAGATGTGGTGTTTAGAGAAGTGAAAGATGTTATTAAACATGAAGTCCTACCAAAGGAACCTAAGAAGGTAGAGTTTGAGATAAAGGAGGAAGAATTAGACTATACAACAAAAGAGGAATCAGAAGATGAAGAGCCACAAACTCCGGTTGTGAGAAGATTAGTTCGAGAAAGAAGGCATCCAGAAAGGTATAGTCCATCCGCTTTCTGTTCAAATTTTTCTTTATCTATTACTGATGATGATCCTAGAATTGTGAAGGAAACAATAGATTTAGAGGATGAAAAACTCTGGAAAGAGGCCATGGTTGATGAAATGGCATCTTTGCACAAAAATAAGGCTTGGGATATGGTGGAGTTTCCAGTTGGAAGGAAATCCATTGGCAGCAAATGGGTGTTCAAGAAGAAGATGAATGAAGAAGGAAAGGTGGATAAATACAAAGCTCAGTTGGTAGCAAAAGGTTATTCTTAGGTGTCGGGAATTGATTTAGGTGATATTTTTTCTCCTGTTGTCAAGGTAGATTCTATTAGATTACTTTTATCTGTTTTTGCTGCTTTTGATTTTGAGGTAGAACAAATGAATGTGAAGACAATATTTCTTCACAGGGATCCAGAAGAAGAGATATACATGAAGCAACCTGAAGGCTTTGCTGTGAAGGGTAAGAAAGAATTGATATGCAAGTTAAAAAGTGGATGTATGGGTTAGAACAATCACCAAGGATGTGGTATCAGAAATTTGATACAATTATACGGGGACTTGGCTTCACCAGAAGCAAAGCAGATCACTGCATATATTTTAAATTAATTGGTGACCGTGTTATTTCTCTGGTCTTGTATGTGGATGATATGTCCCTGGTTGGAAATGACAAAGAAATTATGCAGGATTTGAAGACCCAATTTTCCTCCAAATTTGACATGCAAGATATTGGTGCTTCAAATTATATATTAGGCATGGAAATTAAACAAGATCGGGAAAAGAGGAAGCTTTGGTTAAACCAGAGGAAGTATGTCGAGACAATACTTCAGAGGTTTAATATGCAGGATAGTAAATTAGTGAAGGTTCCTATTCCCATAGGTGTAAAGTTATTTGTTGAACAGTGTCCCAAGACACAAGAAGAGGAAGAGGACATGTCCTGTGTTCCATATGCAAGTGCAGTCGTTAGTCTAATGTATGCAATGATCAATACTAGACTAGACATTGCACATGCAGTGGGAGTATTGAGCAAGTTTTTGTTAAAACCAGGGAAGGAGCATTGGATAGCAGTGTAGTGGGTTTTTAGGTATTTGCGTGGCACTAGTGATTATGGTTTATGCTACCAAGGAAGACCAGGATTGGACAAAGTTTGGGATATCCATGGATTTGTTGATGCAGACTGAGCTGGAAATTTGGATTAGATAATATCTACAAGTGGGTATGTGTTTAGCCTATTTGGAGGTGCAGTCAGTTGGATGAGTAAGAGACAATCTATAGTAGCAATGTCAACTATAGAGGCAGAATACATGGCAACCACTCATGCAAGCAAGAAAGCAGTTTGATTGCAGATATTATGTTCAAGTATGGAGTTAGTACAACAAGCTATAAGGATAGACTGTGATAGCCAGACCGCAATTTTCTTGGCAAAGAACCCTGCTTATCATTCAAAGACAAAGCACATTGATGTTCAATATCACTTTGTGAGGGATATGGTAGAAGACAAAAAAGTGTTGCTGGTAAAGGCAGACACTTTGAAGAATACTATAGATGCATTAACAAAGGTTGTGAGTACTGAGAAGTTCTCTTGGTGTAGAGAAACAATGTGTGTTGCAGGGCTAGATCAATGACTAAGCTCTCCTGTGGAGAGAAAACAACAAGTGGGAGAATGTTGGGTTGTGTTATATTCTTTCCACGACTAGCCCTACTAGTGGCGCTGGGGGGTTAGAGGGGGGTGGAAGCCCCCCTCTATGGGGTCTGGGGTAGTGCCCCAAGATTTTTTTTTTGGACCTTATATTAGGTGGGCGGACCTACCTATGGTTTTGTGCATGGATTTCGCACATGGTTTTGGGCGCAATGGTTTTCAGTCCATGGTATTTTGTAGATCCGGTCAAGGGAACTACAATTATGTTCTAATCCAAGATTAATGGATTGGGGTTTATGGATGCTTCTACATGTATATATATGTATTGTAACATTGAAAGGAACATAATGAAAAATCAATCTAGTAGTCTCGGTTTTGGGATCTAGGGGAAAATATTTGTGTATATTTGTTTTATGTGTTATGGTCTCGCCATTGTTTATTTTCTATTTTTAGAATTCGTATACAGGTAATTTATGTACGAGGTTAAAACCTACACATATGTACTACAACTCCCTCTCAAATGCTGCATCTGCTATGTTGCTAGCACCGCCACTGCTAACACAACATTCATACTGCAACTCAGTTTCTAAGAGAAGCAACTGAAAAACATCCAAAATTAACTGAGCTTAACTGTGTTCAACATAATACCATGAATGTTGGAATTTAACTCTTCTAGTCTCTGACCCTTTGAATGTTCTGTGCTATTGCTGACTTTTGCACTATGCCATCTGCACTGCTGCTAACCTTGCTCTGCGCTAATAAACTCCTGGTCTCAGGCTATTGCATCTGTCTCTCCAAACAATCCATTGCATCATCTGACACTAAGTCCGTCTCGTTACTGCTGAATCTTGGGCTATTGTAGCAAGGAATTCATCCAAGAGGTGGACTCTTCAAGGATCCTGCCCATACGTAATCCTCTCGACATCTCAATATCACTCCATTTCCATCCTGGAGATGTGTGGGTACTCATGGAAAACTCCTCTTTGTCAATCTTTGCTGGAGCAACGTTAGGATCATGTTTCTCATCCTTATCCTTTTGCTTCTGTTATCACTTAAGAATTCTAATACCAAAATGTTTCACATTAGTTTGATGGTAAAAGTCGGTGCTAGTCTAAGTTTGATTTTTGTTTGCCTTAGAGTCTGAGTCTTAGGAGTCTTGAGTCAAATATGCATTCTCATTCATCACTGGTCATTCTCATTCATCACCAGTCTCATAGCCATGTGTCAGTTTTGTTTAAAAATTACTATGTGCCACAAAGCCCTTTAGGTGATTTCGTAGTGCATGTAACCATTTTGAAGTATTTTCGCAGCGCAACAGGTTTTAGGTGATTTCGCAGCGCGATATGTTTTAGGTGATTTCGTAGCGCATAATTCAAAATTTACACTGACTGCACTACGAAATCGGGGATTCGTGCATTCCGCAACGAATCTTTCCTAACTGTCAAGTCTGTCAGGTTAAGTTATAGTTGTGTCATTCATTGTCAGTTTATGCACTCCACATGTCATGTCCAACCACTTATCTCCATCATTACAGCCGCTAGGTACATTGATACACACGGATTGCAAGTTCCAAAAAAAGCCAGGTATGCACAGTGTTAATGATGATTGTATTTGTTGCATGAGAAAAAAGGTATGCAAGATTTCAATTTGAAAACATTGTTATCAAGCGAGGCAGTCATTCAAGCAAGGCAGAGATTGGAGTTTGAGCAGCGCTAGCATTTCCAACCTCCATTACACTGAACCTTCATGGAGGGATCGGCAGAAAGAAAAGACCATAGATCGGGAAAATGTTTGAGAAACGAGCCTGAAGGTTTAGACATAACCTTGAAGAACAGAGAAGTCGAGCATGCATTCAAACAAGCCGGATGTTGGAATTTTTGCAAGAAACTCCAGGGAGGTCATGCACAAGTTACCAAGGAATTTGCCCTGAATTTCAAAGGACTAAACTCAAAGGTTGGTATGTTGGAATTGCAGGTCTCACCATACATGATATCCACAGTTACGAAGATTCCAAGGGGGCAAGAAAGTTGGTTTAAGAATTTCAAATTATATATGAACCCATGCAAATAGTTTCTAAAGCAGGAATTCATTAACTCAAATTTAAACAAGTCTGTTCCTAGAAGTTATGTCAAAGAGTCATGTGCCAATCTGCTTACTTGTATACAGAAGTACCTTACCTGTGAAGGGAGATATAATAAGGTGTATTCCTACCATTTTAAACTTCTATTGCATTTCACAGGAAAGGCATCTATTGATCTACCTTTTTACTTATTCCGTAGCTTAAGTAAAATGTGTGATAAGGTGCAGCTAAAGAAAGAAGCCTGTGAGACTTCATTGTTCCACCATGGCTTGGTTAAGTTGATAGTTCTGCATGAACTCCAGAGGGTAGGTAGGGGATGGCACACATTCCTATTTATGTTTGGTTTAAAGAACGAGACCGGTCTTAGCCCTCAAGTTGCAAAAGATCTTCCAACAACAACTGGTCATCAGACAGAAACAAGATCCAAGAGGTTTTCAAAGTTGAAGGCAAGGAAACAAGTACGAGAATCCACCAAGCCACTGACTATTCAGGATACACCCCAACAGTCCCTTAAAGAGAAAACTCAGGTTAAAGAAAGTGCACATGAATCAAGCATAGGTGAAGGAGTTCAAAGAAGAAGGACTAGGAGCTAGGTAGCTAAGGAAAAGGGTAAGTCAGTGACTATTGAGGAAAGCCCTGTTTCAAAGGGAGACTTAAATGACTTATTGCAATCCATTGACATTGAAGAGTCTCCACTAGTGCAAGCAGATTTGATAGAGCCAGGAAAAGACAAGGCTAAGAGAGTCAAAGCCTCAAAGAAACTAAAGTTTGATGATCAGGTTGATCAATTTGTATTTAAGCCCAGGAGACCCATAACGAGGAAGTTTAAACAAATACAGGAGGTACCGCCAAGAGCAGATGAAAAAGGGGAGGTGACACGACCTCATGAAACAAAGGATAAAGGCAAAACAGTTGCCATTCAAGAAGAAGATAGTGTGGAAGACTTGAAAAAGAGATTGGAATTGGCCAACTTTGAAATTGCTAGATTGAAGAACGTTGCCAGGAAATTTGCAGTTAAGGAGGCTTATTTTAACCAAATGCAAGCTCGATGGGAGGACCAAACATTTCAAATTCCCAAGGTGGTTGATTTTAGTGTTCAATTCCGTAGCTGGACTGTTCCTGCAATAAAGGAAGCTCAATTTATCAGAAAGGTCAATACAAACCTCAGATCTGGGATCAAGGTCATGAAGAAACAAATTGAAGACCTAAAGATACAGTTAAGCCAGCTGAAAGAATCTCCTTAAAGAAATCTCAAGTAAGGCTATGTTTCAAATTTTGATGGTTTTGCTTGGTATAATCTTTCTTGAAGAATCATACATCTCCATTCAGTTTTGAAAGGCCTTGGAGCAATTGAAAGAATGTTTAAATAACAAAAGGTTCAAAACAACAAAATTTTGGTTGAGTTGGTTTGAGCAAACTGTGTTTTTTGGAATAACACAGCAGTTTCGTAGCGCACTACGAAATTGCTGAAGATGATGACTAACGCTCAGCAGTTTCGTAGCACGCTACGAAATTGCTGAAGCTACACAATCTAATCTTAGTCAACAGATTTTGAAATACAAGCGGAAATTTTGAAAAGGGAGTATCTTCAAGGGATCATCTAAAGCTACCAACTTTCAACAAGGTCAAGACAGGTGGAGGAAACATGTATTCGAATCCAACTCTAAACTTTTTGTCATAAAGTGAGCACATTTACTACAGTCCAAGATATGTCAGACAGCTTGGAAAAGCTTTTGCCTTCACACATGAAAGAGGTTGACAACACATCAAGGACGTGGCAGTCTGATATATATTTTGGATAATCAAAGATGAAGGGCATGGTTCTTTGGATTCGAACATTTTTGAGGCAAACCAAAGGCCGATAAACAGGGGTAGTTTCCTATGTTTCAGGGGAAATGGAGAAGATGTGACATTGAAGACCAGTATGGAGCTTTGAACATCCACCACAGCCAAACTAAAAAGGGACCACATGTCAAAGAATGAAAATGATTGTAATTAAGGCTATTATTAGCATAATATGGAGTTGGACTCCTATTTGATTTAGATTTCTAGAAAGTCTAGTTGCAGTTTATTACATTTAATAGGTAGTTAAAAGTTGAATAGGTGTCATTAGAAGTAGATTTCGAGTTCCCCTCATGCTTGAGGAGGAATCTCAGTTAGATAGAAGAGCTCTATATATAGGAGAAAGAGAAATGTAATAAGGGTTGGAAATTTATGTGGAAAATCTCTGATATTGGGCCTATGTAAAGACTCTATTTTTCTGGTAATACAGTACTGGCTTATGCTTCTCAAGAATCATATAAACTTCAATGTATGAGTTTCTTTTGTTGTCTTTTCATGATTATCTACAGTGTTATGAGTATTTGATTACTTAGAAATCACTTGCAGTGTTCTAATTTCCTTCATTTACTCGTTGACTGTCTTCTTTGTGTTTGGTGTGCTCTACCTATATTGAAATCTGAATGCCTTGACTTTTATGCAAAGCCAATCCTACTGTTAATACTAGATCACATATGAATCCATAAGCCCAATGGATACCTGTTAATTTTGTTTCCACCATTTTCATTTCTATTTGTTTCACAAAGAGTTAGCCATCTTGATCATAATCAAAAACCTTTAATCCCTTGAGAGAGCCCTCTCAGGCTAAGGAGGCTAAGCCTTAGCTAAAAAATTGGTTTGAAATAGTTACTTGAAGTCTTCCTGGTCTGCAGCCTTCCAGGGCTTGATTTTGAGATAACAGCTTCAATGGACACTGGAATGCAAAGTGACCCATCTCGCCACATCTGAAACATTTCACCTTCGAAATGTCCTTCTTCAACTTTTGGTTTTGGTGTCCCTTTGATGCTAGGGCTGTGTTCTCCTCCTCCTCCTCCTTGGTCTTCGTGCCACTCCTACTACTTCCATTGAGGTTGACCTTGACTAGGTCCCTCCTTAATTCTTCCTGTTGAAGAGCTGCCCACATCTCTTCCCATGAAGGTAGTCTTTCCCTGCCCAATATACTTTGGATGAAGACTTGCCATTCATTCGAGAATCCATTCAGGGTCATCCTTACCATCACGGTAGACTAAGGAGTAGACCCCACTGCAACAAGCTGGTCTCTGGTGTCTTGAAGATGTTGAAGATAGGATTTAACCCCTTCTCCCTTCTGTATCAATGTCTGCTGCAACTTTTGTTTTAGGTACATCTTCCGCTGTTCGGAAGAACCTTCATACAAAGAAGACAAAGCTTCCCACATCTATCGGGATGTATCTTTTCCTTGTAAGTGTGAGACCACACGATCTCAATCTCCATTGAGTATGAACCTTTTCACTTTCCCCTGCTCGGCCTTGTACTTCTTCTTTTGATCATTGTTAGCAGGAACAACCACAACACTCTTGGCGTAGGCTTCGAGATTGTATTCCTCTAGATCTACTAAGATTCTGGTCTTCCATATGACATAGTTGGAAGATCCTTCCAACCTGTCCTAATCTTTGAGCCCATGCGATGCCATCTCACCCAAAATGTCGAACTGACTCCTTTAGTCACTTCTCAGCACTACTCAACTGCCTAGCAAGTGAGAAATTCGAACTTTTTGGCAAAAAGTTCTCTGAGGAGAAAATTCCCCTTCTATGTGTCTTCACTCTTTTCGGACGAATTTCAGCCCCGACAGAATTTGCGTCCTTCAAGAACTGCACTGAGGCTTTGCGTCACTCCCTCTACCTCTGCAAGCTCACGAACTGGAAATTGTAACTCTCCATCGACTCTCTCAGAGAGAGATTTTCTCAGAATCTTTGCTTCTTGGAAAGGATTGTGCAATCCATTCAAGTGGATTCAAATTGATGCCAAATGTAGCTATTGGCCTCTTTGCTTAGCGCTGGATCTTCTCTTCCTATTTCAAAATCAATGCTCTGATACCATGTGAAAATTCCTAATACTCAAGGAGTCCCTACTGTAGCAAATCTAAATCTACTTCACGTACTTTATTTTAATATACATTATCGAGTTATTCTTTGAATATTGAAGAAAATTACTTCTACAACCTACACTACTTTAATATTTGATTACATGAAACAAAAAATTGAGCAAAGAACAAGATACATACGACACAATTATTTTTGGACAAAATAGTCCCCAGAAAAACCCAATGCGGGAAAATTGGTGCAATAACTCTGAGGGTTTTCTATTATTAAGCAGTAATTTTAAATACAAATCTTGGTTGCCCTCCAGGAAAACCAGTGATAGAGAAAATACAATGGAGGAGAATTTGAGTGAGTTTTACCTCACTTCACCCAACAGATTTCTGCTGATTCGGCAACAAAACTGGCTAACCCTGGCTACTTTCGTGCTAGCCCCTTATAGGCCTTGCGTCAGCCCTACATGACCTACATTAGCTCTGCTCTGTCTCTTCTGCCCACTGCATCAGCTTTCCTGAATGTTCCAACAGTTCCCTAACAGTTCTAACTTTCTGCATGGAGGGCAACTTCAACTTCTGTGCTGACCCTTCTAGCTCTGCGTCAGGCTTGTGTGGGCCCAGATTGGCCCAACATCAGTCCTCCTGGCTTTTGTGCTACCTCCACATGCTTCTCTCCACCTCTCTGTCAGTACTCCCGAAATATCCTTGCTCCTCTGCTGCAACTGATAACCTAGTTCAAATTTCTGAGCTTCCTAGCCCCAAAAATCGAACTCTAGATCAATCTGTTCTCTCCGTGTGCATTTTTAATTGAACCCCAAGCCTCCTTCTTATACTTTTCTCATTGAGACTTCAACAACCGAGATTAAGTCTCTAATCAACAACTAAGATTAAAACTTGACTTGATCCACCTTCTAGATCATTCTCACCCATATTTTGATTAATACCCTTTAATATTTTAATTTTCCTAAGTTTAGACTTAGAAACCCCATTAAAAATATTAATTATTTTAATAAAATACAATCTGGGTGGAATTTCACCAAATGGTTTCTGGGTTCTTTAGAACTCACGCCTTAGCCTCTCCACCAATTTTCATGTCTAGAGCACATCCGATGCTACCAAAAACTAACAGTTGGTCTATGTTCGAATTTATGTCGACTGAAGTGGTAAACTGGGTTCTTGGAAAACACTGGTTATAGACTGTAATTGAAGAGGTGGAAACCCCTATTTGATGCCAACCAAGAGAATGTTGACATTGTTCCGGTATGGGTGAGAATGTCAGGTATTTTTCCTTAGTTGTGGACATTGGACATTTTTAGAAGAATTGGTAACAAACTGGTCTCTTTCTTGGAGGCAGATATGTGTTTTCTGTTTGGTGGTAGGAAGAAGCTGACAAGGGCATTAGTAAACCTGAACCTGCAAAAGGGTTTTTTAAAAGAGCTGAATATAAGTTACAAGGGCTATACTTATTGTAAGGCCCTGGAATATGAGGGTTTCCCTTTTAGATGTCGTAGGTGCCACAAGCTTGGGCATATTTTGAGGGACTATCCTATCCCCTATACCAGAAAATAGCAATCGCCGGGGTATATGGAAGGGGAACAATAATGGGGCTTCACATTTTGAGAAGGGTTTCTAGACATAGGATATCTCATTAATACAACTACTAATGAATACTAAGGCACCTAGTTTGTGGACCAAAATTGAAGGTGTGACAAATAGAACTCTAACTGTTCTAGGGCTTCAGGGGATACATGATGCAGGGGATACATGATGGCACTCCGTCTAATCCAGGTATCTCACTTTTAGGTAATTTATTTCCCACACACTTGGTTAAAAATTTGATAAATTCTTTTGGATCTCTTGATATGGGTTCTTGGTTTTTAGAACATACCTTTGATGCATCTATTGCTCCTCTCTCTCCCACTCTATGGCTATGGCGACATGTACCATTCCCCTGTGCCATCTCTAATGTCCCTCCCCAAATCTTGCTTCTTTTTAGGCTAGGTCAAATGTCTCAGCCCCCTCCTCTCCCTATAATATTCTTCCTCGTAATGTTAAGGGGGACACTATGGGATGCGTTGGAGGTCAGGGGAAAATGACCCTAGTTAAGATGGGAGGGTGTATGCAAGGTAGGAAATCTTTCACGTCTAGGGAAAAATGCAAAGCCAACCAGGATGTTGTAGTTGGAAAACAAAGATCTATTTTTGGGGCTTTTAGAGTGGTGCAAGCCCCCGAACATGTGACCTCATGATTTTTATTTTCTTCAACTATAGGGATATGGAGAGCTCGTCGAAAAAATTGGCCTTGAGAAGGTTGGTTAATTCGACTAGTTTGGATTTTATTTTTCTACAAGAGACATTGGGGGAGGGGGAGATGATCAAGAGGGTTTTGGTATATTTATTTCCTGGTTGGTGGTTTGTTGTTTCTGATGTAAAAGGCATGTTAGGGGGACTTGCCATAGACCTAAATAAAATAGCTATAAAAGTTTTGGGCTCTTGGGGATCTAACATGATCGTAGGAGATGATATTTTGTTGTTGTTGATATAGGAATGAAAATCAAGGTGATAAACATCTATGGTCCATGTCAGGAAAGGTATCTGTTTTGGGATGGGTTGATGAAGAGATATTATATGAGAGGAGACATTCTGGTTATGGGAGGTGATTTGAATTTTTCACTACGGTACTCTAAAATTTAGGGTCCTCATGCTCATATGGAATCATATTCAGAGTATTTCAGAAATATCTTGGAGGAGCATAAGTTATGTGATGTGGACTTGATAATAAGAAATACAACATGGAGAAATCAACATACAAGTGATGCCATGGTAGCCAGAAAGATTGACTGCTGCTTAATGGCCAAATCCATCACAAAAAGCACCCCCATTTTCTGTCAATGGATAAGAACAAGAGGAGAATCAAACTATCATCCTATATTTTTGGAAATAAGAGAGGATCAAAACAAGCTTGGAAGCCCCTTCAAATTTAATTATTCATGGCTCATAGATGAATCCTTTCATGAGTTGGTAACTGAGAATTGGGTTCCCTATAATCCCGATTTGGGAGAATAGATAGTGGAACAATTTGCTGTAAATCTAAAAATGGTGAAAAAATAAATTGTCATGTGGTCTACCCAACAAAAACAAAGGGATGAAAAAACTCTTAAAGTAGTGGAGGATGAATTGGAATGTTTGGAAAATCCTGAAAGACGGACATACCTTTATAAGGAAGCTAAACAAAGGGTTTTCCATCTAGAAGTATAAAAGGAGAATATTGGGTGAAAGAGAGGAGATGTGGAGACAAAAAATTAGAGCCACCTAGATTCAAAGCGGTGATGATAATACAATTATTTTCAAAACTTTGTAAAGGGTTGAAAAGTACATAACACTATATGGGTGTTGACGGTGTTGGACCCGCCAACATTCAGGGGATCACCCCGGTATGAAGTCCCAACTAGACCTCAAACCATTTGGTGTGGGAGTCCTATCTGGTATGATGGCCCGATTGCCATTGTCTTAAGGATTTGCCTCAATTCTTTCTTGTCAGCACAAGAGAGTGGTTCAATTTCTCTTTGAGAAGTGAGGTTCGCGTGCCTGGTGAGTGTAAGTGTACTTGTGCCAATGATTCTTTCACTGTGAGGGGAAGAAGGTGAAGGTGAGTTCCAGGTTGAAAGGGATCAATCCCAACTTGGCTAGGAACACACAACACAAAAGGACATACACAACTTCTGGCGGAGCAGTCCACTCGGATGTGGTAGTCACAACATACAAGGTAAGATAACACAAACAATACTCACAAATTAGTTCGAACGAGTGCAATGGTTGTTATAACAAGGTTCATGTGAAAGTTCTGTCTGATGTTCGACAGAGTAGTTGACATGTACGGGATAAAATTAACAACAGATACAACACATTTCCATTAATAGATTATGCATTACAACAAATGAATCAGTTCAGATGTAGAACACAGGTTAAAGCAACGTGCATTACAAGTGTTAAAGATCAGTCTTACAACAAATACAATACATGTGTGAAAATGTGCTAGCTCGTTTATAGGTTTCTGAATTAAGCGAAAGTTCCAAGACACATCGTTACACCATACATCACTAACCCTATCAGCGGGGCATTGGAGCCACTACTTACTCCTCAAAGAAAAGATGACAGACTCTCTTGGCTATATGGGAGGAGCTGAGGTGAAAAGTCCCTTCATGTAAAAATGAGGGGGGTATTTATAGCCAAGGGTGAAACTGACCCTTGTGGTTGTTCGACTACCCTCATGATTGTTTGACTTCCATGACTTTCTTACTTACATGACTCTATGTTTCAACAAGTGGGTCTCTTGGACTTCCACGTTACATCACATTGATTGACAACAAGCCCATAGTGGAGATGTGGGAAACATGACTCATGACTTGACTTGACATGACTTGAAAAGACAATGCTGGTACATTCATGCTACTGCTAGAGTGCATGTCGAGCTACAATGCTGCTGAGTGATGGATGTCTTCATGGTGTATCATAGCTTCACCTCTGCATGGCGAAGTGCGTAGAGTCTTCTATGGTCTTTGGTTCGCTTGATGAAGCTTTAGCATGTTGTTCCTTTCTTTCATGTTGGAAGGCTTGACAGGATCACTTGTTCGCAAAGGTGCATGTTCATTGCATTCATCCACTTTGCATGCTTCGTTTTTTCATCCATTGGTGAACCTGTCCATCTACATGTGCTTCCTTAGTTCATCCCGTTCGTCATCTTGACATGTTTGTTGGTGTACTTATACCTGTAGTCACTCATGACGAGACGACATCAAATCCAAAACCTCCTAGTCTACCATGGCACATGATCATTGAGATGCAGGTCACCGAGAGAGGCAGTAGGGCTGCGATGCAAGATGATGGCTCCGGATAACTGCTGATGAAAATTGCGCAAGAGTCACTGGAAGATGGGGAGACACAATTTGTTTCGACAGTGATTGTCTGCAAGGTCTGGCTTAGCTGGGAGGAAAAATTATGCAAATTTTCGGAAGGACAGTCTGGGCTGCAGGAGGGAAAGGAAAACATGCTCTGTGCATTTTCTGGAACAAACAACCAGCAGGGGCTGGACAACCATATTTGCACAATTTTCTAGAGGAATGGGCGGGCTGCATGAAGGGTCAATAGGTAGGGATTGCGCATTGTTCTGGGGAATTGCCATGGATACTGGTAGCTAGAACTGAACAATTACCAGAGGGAACTGCCAGTTGGCTGCTGGGTCATTGGCAACCAGAACTATGCAATTCCCAGAGGGAACTGCTAGTTGGCTGTTGGGGTCACTGGCAGCAGAAACTGCACAATTCCTGGAGGGAACATGCAGTCTGCTTCTAGGAGTTGCTGGCTGGGAAAATTGCACTGAGGCTGGGAGGTCGGCCTACTGATCATCTTTGCACAATTTCTGAGTTGAGATGACTGATGGGAAGCGGAGGGCCTGCTCATGAGCACTACACAATTTATGAGATGAACAATCGATCGATTGCCCGGATGACTGATTGGGAAAATTGTGCAATTTTTTGAAGGAGACAGGGACGGGCACTTGGTGTCTGTCCGTCCTATATGTGCAATCTTCTCAATGAGTTGAATACCTCTGTGCAATTTTTGAGGGGAGCTAGTCCCCGGGTGACTTCCTGGTCCGACTGCCTGGGTGGCCAACATGAGAGTTGATTGAGTTGCTTTTGGGCAACGCAGCTTGAAAAGACTATCTTGGTGCTTCTGCGTTGTTTTGGTTGACAGTTGATCGAGTCGAAAGAATGGTGATGGCCCGACTGTCAGTGAGGAGTCTAGTTGTCAGAACTTCAACAAAATGACTAAGTGTGTGAACAGTTGAAAGATGCATAGGTGTCATATGAAAACACACTCGCATGACTTGACGATGACACGAACAACCATCTAGACACACATGTTCAACATGATTGACCGACGGTGCAAGCGACAAGTGCGACACTCATGATTAATCATTCATGATCAAGTTGTCGCTTGCACAACAATGAATGTGACTCTGTGTGTTAGTGCGACAAATGCTTTCATAGTGACCACAACAGACACATACGAAGCAAAGACTTTGAGAATAACCAAAACATGGTCGCAAGGATGAATTAGACATCAACATGCAGGGACTTGAATGAAATAAACAAGCAAGGTGAATGTAGAGGCTCACACGAGCTCACAGAGTGAACCCGAGTGTGTGCAGCCATCAAGTGAAACTCTTCAAGGGAGGCTCCGAAATTGGTGCAGACCAAAATTTTGGAGGGTGGTTGTAGCCGCTACAACACTTGGCGACACACTGGTAGAACTCAAGCTTCTCTGTTTCGGTTCATTGCTAGCATAGGGCCTTGGTCTTTTGGGGAGTGTTGAGTCACCATGCAGGTTACTTCAGTTTCCCCACTTACCCCATGTACATGCATCGTTCACCCTTTGCCAACTCAGTGAAACACAATCAAAAGTTCAACTTAGATCTCAATGTTTCGAATTTGGGAAGGGTAGTTTAGTTTGCGAGTTGAAGATTTTCAGAGTATAAGTTTTCATCTCTAGTGTTGCTCCGCTGCCAGTAGGCCTGGACAGTACCACGATGGAGTCACGTAGCAACACACACATTGATCCATTGCCAGCGAGCCTGGTCAGTACCCCGATGGAGTTTCATGCTTCACCTCTCTGCGCAAGAAGCCTTTCTGTTCTTTCGGCTTTGTATTTTTTAAGAGAACTGTGCATAGGCACTTATTTATTTTTGGGGCGGAAGAGGGATCCCAACTTATTGAGAGCAGAAGAGGTTGTTCCTTCAAATAAGCGTGTAAGACCTCTGGCATATGTTTGCTCGTTTAGACTTTTTCCCTTCTTCGTTTCTACTAGTTGGATTAGCTTAAACACACAGAGCAAAAGGCTGAGTAGAGGCATGGGGCTTCCTCGTGTGGACACAGGTTCACATTTGGACCAAAGATTCCCCTTACAAACGGTTCATATTTTCCGTCAGGACTTCATCAGTTAAAGGTTGTAACCAAGCACAAAGAAAATGGACATAAGACTGGCCAAGTGATGTAGTGTCACAAGTCTCTTCAAATTTTAGCCACATAATCTATTCAAAAGCCAGAACATAGTAGTTGGCAACACTTATTTCCGGAAACAAAAA
>APFE030408455.1:0-61576 GCA_000404065.3 Pinus taeda
CTTAGTCTAAAGCCTGGTCTGAAACAGTTTCATGAGATCTTATTAAGTAGCAGCCCTTAGTACTGATTTTATGATAACACTGGTCTTCGAGCTATTTGTTCCTCTGCTCCAAATACCTGATAATCCACTTAGCCCTCTCCAAATTGAGAGACAAGGCTTGGATCTCCGTTTGCTGCTCTTGGATGGTCCTCCTAAGTATGGCACTCTCCACATCTATATCATCATCATGAATGAGGATGAAGTCAGCCTCTTGTTCACCTAATGGCCCCTCATCATGCATGGGCCTCTTGCCCTTGTCCTGTACCTGTGTTGCTGATGTCGAAAGCGAGGCCCCTTCCATGCCGGGTGGAGATAACACTCGCTTTGCTGCTGCAAACAAATGTCTACTGTCTCTCTGATAGGTGATGAATACTGGCATAGTAGCCGTCTCATGGTGCTCATACTGATGAGAAGGACTACTTATCTCATGTTCAACCTCTGATAATACCTGTGAAGTGCTGAAGAGGCCACGGGAGATGAAATCATCCCAAGTAATGCCCTGTAATCCTAGCAGATGAACCACCAAAATCTTAATTAGAGCAAAATGATAAAAACTGTTAAGTTGCTGCTGAGGGGTCTTGTGCTGCATGAAGGTGTTCATCCTTTCTTTGTTCCTGCAAATGAAATATGGGATGTTCATCATCCGTACCTTGGTAAAGTGCATGAGCAACCTGATGTGATAGGCATATAAACGAGAGAACCTCCCCTCATAGCTGAAATACTTCATGATCAACTTCATGAGTGGAGCATATTCATCTTTCAGATATCAGAATGGAAAGAATATTTTGAGCTGGCTTAAGAAACTGGCCTTAATGTATGGCTCATAATGCTGCTGATCAACCTTCTATTTCTTGTGTCATGTTTCTCCAACGTTCGGTATGCCAATTGCTAATGAGACAATTTCAGGTGTTAGTGTGAAGGTGACACCAACCAAGATAGAGTGATCTCCATGTAAGTGAAGCACAAAAAGACGGGACAACTCATGATGAACTCGAACACTAGCCACCTTTTGACAAAACTCCAAATGTGACAGATGTTGGAAACATGACATAGCAAGAGGGCAGGCCTGCAATTCTGTGAGGGTGGTTGGCTCATCCGTAACATGTTTGCCACTTTTATGATGTCTCCCGAGAGCCTGTTCTTCCGAGGATGAATCACTTTGGGTTTCCATTTCATACTCCGATGAATGATCAGATGCCATGACTGCTGTATATGGACTGTGCTTGGACTGCCCTTTGATGATGGTATGAAACTATGTGTTGTTATGATCTCTGCTACCAAGGGGAACAATGCAAAAGGGAGTGTTAGGAAGGGGAATAATATGATGGGATTAGTGGTTATGGGGAGAAATTTTGTTTAGGGACATGTAGGAGGGTTTGGGGATTTTATAAGGTAGGGTTTTGGGGTTTTACATTGACAAATGAGTGGAGGGGATAAGGAATAGGGGTTTAGTAATGTTTTAGGGTAGGGAAAAATGGGATAGGGCGAAGGGAACAATGGAAAGAAGGGGAAAAATGAGAGGTGAAAGGGGGGGAGGAACCTTGGTATCAACCCAACAAATTTGCAACCCTAACAACAATGGCTTTGATGATTTCAAGTGGTAGGGTTTAGGAGTTTTTTATTGCAATTATACACAGCCATAAACCATCATCATATTCACAAAAATATATGATCCATCAAGATGTCGACCCTACCTGTTAATTGGAAGGGATTCAAAGCGGTTTGTTGCAAATTTGGAACAAAACCGGGCCTTTGTGGGTGTGTGCTGCGCAGCAAATCCAGTGCACCATGCCCATGTAGTTTCGCCACTATGGGTTCGCGCCCTGTGCGCCGCGCTCCTCTGTCTGTGCGCCGCGCCTGTGACAACTCCTCCAAACTCACCTAAAACGCGTGCTTGCTTCTCACAATCACTTTGCAATGTTTCTCTCTATCCTTGGTGTGCAAAATGGCTTTGTTTCTTGTGGGAATCTTATATAAAGACTTTGGAGTCATGGCTTTAATTTTTGTTTCTTCAAAACCCACTTTGATAATGTTTTATTTTGGCTCTTTTTCCTGATTTAATTCAACTCTGTATTTCACTTTTCCCTTTGAATTTTTAGCTAAAATGATGAAATTTTTGGCACTTTTGCAGGGGTTGAATGACATGGCATTTGGCCAAGGAAGCCATGACTGCGCCTGAAGAGATGAACTGGAAACGTTTTTGAAAATTATCACAAATGACACACTGTTTGACTTTTCTTCAAAACAGAGTTTTGAAGAATAGTCGTAATCTGTCAACATGACGATGAAAATATTTAAATCATAACTTTGTAAGGGCCTGCCTCTAGCCTGCATGGCTTTATGGGACATGGTTGGAGACCAAATTGACTAATCCCTAGACCTAATGACTAAAAATGACTCTTGTCCATTGAAGGATCAAACATTGATTGTCATGGACTTTAGTGAACATTGATGAAAAGACCTAAGCCAGCATGTGCCAGACATGAGGGGAAATGACTAACAAGACCTTTTCCGTCAGATTATGGCATGCCCCTAGTGGAATGGAGCTGAGTGAATCGAGCGGGACTCCTGAAAACTGAAATGCAGAAACAGTTTTGATCTCTGACGGAGGACTGACAAGACCGACTCTAACACTATGCTTACAAACATAATGGAAATAAGATAGCTCGGGCAACGGTAGCTTGTCTCTAAGAAGAGATGTGGCAGCTACATGCCTCTGAACTATATTACAATGAGGCTTGAGGGCCTATTTATTATTGGAAAACATAAGAAAACCCTAAACAACCAAAACCCTAACCCTAGGAGATGTAACACTAAGAGTTTGTGGGCCTCATTGGGGTTTGTTGGGAAACTAACTTCCTCAGGTCATAACTTGGTCATATTATCTCCGTTTGGTGTGTACAATATCTTTTAGAAAGGTCTTCATAAGTACTACAAGTTTCACTGAAAACCCTTCCCTAAAACATTGGGCATGTCGCGGACCCCAAAAAAGTGTCGTTTAGGGTGTCAAAAATGCTCCAGAAGTTTAGGACCTGAAAAAACTATTAAAAATAGTAAATTCTAAAATGAACAACGAAATAGATGAAACTGACTGAGGGGTCTAGGTGGAATAGGTAGGTAGCCACCAATATCCACCTCGATCATTCCTCCCCCTTAGGAAGAAATGGTCCCCATTGCATGTAGACCCACCATGAGGTGAGGAAATTTCTGTTGAACCTGGTTCCTAGTGAACCACTAGCCCTGGTGAAGGAGTTGGTCTACTTTGATAACTTGATATAGTTGTATCTTCTTTTGGCAAGTGTTCTTGATCTGTGTGTCCATGATTTGATCAGTTGTGGCCTATTCCATGCAGTCTGGGTTGAGCTCTGTTGGTTGGTGTGAGTTGTTCTGCAATGTTAGATGTGTCCAACAATGGTGGAAAGTATAGTTGAAGGCGATCTACATTGAACATTGGGTGAGGACCAAGGAACAATGGGATGTTGAGCTTGAAGGAATTATCACTGAAAGCCTTGGTGATGTTGTATGGCCCCTATTGGAGTGGGCGAATCTTGCGGTGGGGTCCAACAAGGTGCTCCTTATGCAAATGTAGCTAAACTTTGTCGCCCACCTCGAACTTGTGCGACACTCGATGTTGATCATGGCGCTGCTTGTATTTAGCATTGGCTCTATTCAATATATCATTGACCTGTTGGTAGATGTGTTGAATGAGCTCAATGAAGTTGTTAGCCCTTTTAGCTGCAGAATGAACATGAGACGAATCTACTTGAGTGGCTACAAATGGTATGGACACATCAATGGGGAATAATGGCTGAAATACTAGCCCTACCTGAAAGGGGTTGTGGCATGTTGAGCTATGGAGAGCTCTATTGTAGCTATGTTGGGCATAGGGGACACTTTCATCCCACGTGCATGGACGCATCAAGTTGTACATACACAGAATGTGTACAATCATCCTATTGACAACCTCTGTTTGGCCATCAGTTTGGGGATGGATAGTTGTGGACTTAGTAAGTTGTGTATCCAGCATCGACCAAAGACTTGACCAAAATGCACTTAGGAATCTGTTGTCCCGATCTGAGACAATGGACTATGGGATCCCAAAGTGTACCTATACTTACTCAAAGAAGAGCTTAGGGGTGGCCTTTGTTGCGATACTCTTCTTGTAGGCCAATGGTCATCTTAGAGAATTTGTCGACGACCATGAAAATGCAATCATTGTCATGCTTAGTAGAAGGAACACTCGAAATGTAATCCATGGAGACAGATTCCAAAGGTTTGCTAGGAGTAGGTAGATGAGTATACAAGCCTTGCTTCTTGATGATTGGTTTGGTAATGCGGCAGCTGGTGCATGATCTAATGTACTTCCCAACATCCTGACAAAGTTTCTGCCAATAAAAATAATTCTGCAATAGTGCCACTATTTTCTCTACTCCGAAATCTCCAGCAACTGACTGTAGTGCACCTCCCAAATCATCTTGGCATGCTCACTTGAAGCAAAATAGATGTGTCCCAGGTGGCATAATAATGCATCTTGAAGGTGAAAATTTGGAACTTTCTTCCCTTCTAGAAGTATTTTGTATATGTTGTTGAATTCTATGTTGCACTCGTAAAGATGAAGCCACCTTGATGTCTTGTGTCCACACGAGTCGAGCACAATGATCAGCGCCATGACTCGTGGTCAGCTGAGGCAATCAACAAAATTATTGGTGCTGCCCTTCTTATACTCAATTTTCAAATGGAACTATTGCAAATAGGTGGACCATTTATGATGGCAATCGTTGTGCAACTTCCCTTTTGTTTGTATGAATTGTAGAGTTCAGTGATCTATGTGGATGATTGTTTCCTTCCCCAGAATGTAATGCTTCCATTCACGGAATACCTGCACAATGAAATAAATTTATTTGTCATAAGTGGTGTACTTTCATACTATCTCTGAAAGTGTCTCACTGTGGTGAGCCACTTGATTCCCATGTTGAGTAAGAATTGCAACAATAGCATAGTCGGAGGCATCTATCTCAACCTCAAATGGTTTTTTCAAGTTTGGTAATGTGATAACAGGTGTGGACTAGAGGCGATTCTTTAACTTGAAGAACAATTGTTGTTGGGTTTCAGACCAAAAAAAATTCTTTCACTTCACCCTTGATGACTTGACTTAAAGGCCAAGTGATATGAGAAAACCCCAACATGAACCTACGGTTGAAATTGACAAGACCCAAAAAGCTACTGAGCTCTGTTAGAGTGGTTGCGGCTAGCCAATCCCGAATGACTTGTATCTTGGATGGGTCCACATGTACACCATACTCATCAATGATGTACCTCATATATTGAACCCTAGGCTAGGCCAAAGGTGCATCTCTCCAAGTTAGCACACAGCTTGTGTTGGCGCAAGGTTTGAAGGACATGTCGAATATGGTGGAGGTGATCTTCCCAACTCTGGTTGAAGATCAAGATGTCATCTAAATACACTACCATAGATGCATTGGTAAAGGTTCGTAAGATGTTTTCCATCACTCTCATGAAGGTTGCATGGGTGTTCGTCAATCCGAACGGCATGACCAACCATTCGAAAAGGCCCTCTTTGGATTTGAAGGTAGTCTTCCACACATCGGAGGGTTTGATAGGAACCTGCTGATAACCTTACTTTAAGTCAATCTTGCTAAAATATTTGGCCCCCTTGAGTTGGTTCAGAAGGTCATCAATCCATGAGATTGGGTACCTATTCAAGACAATGATCTTGTTTAGTGCCCAATAGTCAATACAGAGCCTCCAGGTCCCATCCTTCTTCTGTACCAATATAATCGGGCTCCCACAAGGTGATGAACTTGGCTTGATGTGCCCTTTCTAAAATAGTTGATGAATTTGCCTCTTGATCTCATCGTTCTCCATAAAAAAGTGTTGATAGATCGGTCCATTGGGTAGCGACGCGCCCAAGGTTAGATTGATGGAGTACTTGACCAAACAGTACAGAGGTACCCCTGTGGGTGAGGAAAAAATATCCTTGTACTCCTCCATAACCTCATGCATCTGCTGCTATTTTGCAAAGGAGCCCTACCTGGAAGCCATGGCCACAACCTTCTTCTTAGCCAAAGTAACAATCACAGAGCGGGGTCTAGACTCATATAGAGCATGTCACTTCCACAAGTGTGGTTGTCCTAACAATACATCACAAACTTAAAGAGAAGAAACATCACACAGTACCTCATCCATGAAGGGCTTGATGGTGTAGGGAAGACGACATTGTTGGCTAACAGTGTTGAGGGATTTGCTCCCCTAGGGCTTTTGGGTGGAAACCCTAGTAGACTGAAATTTGTCTAAACAGAGAAACACACATTCACACAGCCATTATGCTATGATAAGCAAATTCTATAGTAAGAGGGGCGTACCTCAGGTCCTACGTTCGAGAAGTTCCTCAAGGGTCCAAACCCTTCTTCAAGTCCCTTTTGCTCCTTTGTCCTGTAAAACAACCAATTCCAAAGAATACAACAGTATATGGACAAAGACTTATAAAGAAATCATCTTTATGTTATAAAAGAAGGTAGTTAGTTATGAACTTTAAACAACCATTCACATATGAAATTCAAGCATGAACATCATCAACATAAAGAAGAAGCATATCGGGAACCAAGACGTGTTTCTTTATTATAGACAAATAGAATGTACAAAAGGAGTAATATCACCTGAGTAACCTTTTGCAGGCTCCAAGCAAAGCTTCCTTCTGGATCCGTCCAGCCTCAAGCCTTTAGCATATCTCCTTCCAAGACTCACTCCATGATGCCATAACTAGTGGATGAACATCAACACACAAGGAAACAAGGGTTTCCTATACAAATGGGGGAAGTGCAGAAGGCACAAGGGTCTTCAGACCTGGTCAAGGGAAAAATCTTAGTATAATAACCTTTCTCTCTCTTCTCTCCTCCTTTAGGAATTCCCTTTGATGTCTTTTTATACCTCTCCCAAAGTAGTTTTTTAGTTAGGAGTTGGTTGGGAACAGTTGGGCCACGGGCACTAACAGGTGATCAGCAGGTAAAACCTGCGATCTCCGCCCAAAAATAAGGAGTTTTATATTTTTTTAGGTGTTTTAATACATATACGCAGGTTGGGTATATGCCTACCCACGTATACACGCGTTTAACTCAGGGCAATGTCGCTTATAAGGGATAAAACACTGTTTTTTAAATTTGGGACTAGGTCTGGAAGAAGGGGTTTCCCTAGGCCATGAGTACAGCATCAAAAACTATAATAGTGAGATTTGGAGCTATAACAAACAGGAAGATCTCGTCCTTGGTGAAGCCACCCAATGGTGTACGGTTGTGGATCTGCTATAGTATTTAGACCTAGCCACTTCATGACCTCTACTGAAATGAGGTTCTTTTGGCTCCCGCTAACAATAATGAACTACAGTGGAGAACCCTTCACCCACATCTGTGAGTGGAAGAGGCATTCCCCCTCCTATGGATCTTGAGGCTCAATATTTTGGATCTTGGTGGTGGCCATGGTGGAACCTGATAACTTGCAATAGTGGGGTGTAACATGTAGTAGTGGGGTGTTTCTTGCAGTAGTGGGGTGTTTCGTGTCAAAACGGGGGGTGCTTGCTGAAGTGCAGTGTGGTGTTGCCAGAAATGATCAACCAGTAAACTGAAGATTCACTAATAATTAACTCATGCATGTCAGATCAAAGAAAGACCCAGTTGAGATTGGAGTTCAAGGATAGTGTACTATCAGTTGTAAAATCATCTAAATTAAACCGATGGTGCATGCAGTCAAAGGAATGCCTAAAATTAATCAATCCTTAATTAGAAAACTCATTAGTTTTAACCATTCGAATTTCCTTTAAAAGGAGGAATGAAGGCACAAGTTTAATCATTGTTTTGGTGAGCACAAGTTCGTGATATCAAGCAATAGGAAGCACAAGATTGTGTGTGGAGACTGTGAGCGAAAGGAAGTAGGAGCTTGGAAGGCTAGGAATTTGGCTAAGTATTGGCCAAAGGCAGTCAGTGAGGCAAAGGATAGAAAATGCATGTGCAAGTTGAGCTCAAGGTTATACAAATCATACTGTACTAATCCAGATCTCTAGCTAATGAAATATACAGAGAGCATAAGTTTTAAGTTATGGCTTTCCCCATAAAATCATTGTGTTATGTGTGATTGAATTATTTCTCTTATATGATTCGTGATTTCGTTAATCACTTATTGTTTCTGTTGATGAATAGAGTAGATTCAAGTCAATTTTTTTAGCATATTACAATTTGTAGTTTGAATCTACAATGAATTTCCACATGGTATCAGAGCTAGATTTGTAGAAATTTATACACTCATAAATAAAAATTATGTTGAGTTTTTTCATCAACTTCAATTCCTAAATAATAATGAAGTAAACATAGATCTTCCATATAAAAACCTTTTGTAGCTCATTCTTAACAAACACTTTGTAATCATAATTGTTCACTATGATCATCAAATCATCAACATAGACAACTAGATATGCAACTAAACTTCCAATTTTCTTGAAAAATAAAGTTATGTCATTTAGATCAAAATGCTTATAATTCAACTTGAGAAGATGCTCATTTAGTTTTCTATACCATGCTCGGGGTGCTTGTTTCAAACCATACAAGGACTTCACCAATTTTCATACCTTCCTCTCTTTTCCTTTAACAAACACCCTCTAGTTGAAACATGTAGACATCTTCTTGCAAATCATCATTTAAGAATGCATTTTTTACATCCATATCATGTATTTTCCATCCTTTTTGAGCGGCAAGAGAAAATAAAGTTTTAATGGTACCCAATTTAGCTGTAGGAGAAAATGTTTATGTATAATCAACACCTTAGTTTTGTGCATACCCCTTTGCTACAAGTCTTGCTTTGTGTTTTGAAAGTGAACTATCTACCTTAATTTTATAAACCCATTTATAGACAATAGGTTTGATGCCAACAGGAGGATCCACCAACCTCCAAGTGCCATTTTTAATGAGCCTCATACTCCATTTGCATTACATCCTTCCATTCATTACATCGAGCAAATTCTTAAAATGAATTAGGTTCACTAACAATAGAAAAAATAAATTCACAATCATGAGGCCCGTTGCCTGAACTTGAAGTAACATTTTCATCATTTTCTTTATTTTTTTTAGAAGAAATCCTTGATTCAAATTCACTATACCTTCTCAGAAATGTCCTTATGCGTGTTGATCTTCATAACAATTGATGTGGTGGTTGATAATCTTGAAGAACATGCTCTTCACAAGTGGCTTTGGTCTTGAAGAAACATTACTATTGGCCAATTTCTCTTCAACAAAAACATTATCATTATCCATTGTTAAAGATGGAAAAATTATTGAAGCAAAGTCCATAAATTAATCTAGAAAGGGAATCCCCCCTTCATGATATGAAATATTTTTATCTAATTCATAATAAAACTTCTCATAAGTGAACTTATCCAAATGTTTGAGTTGTTTATCAATAGTGTAACCATCTTTAGCATATTCAAGAAAATCTCTGTCTCATGAAATAATAAATTTCTTGTTTTCCTCATCATACAACCTGTAAGCTTTAGAAGTAGTAGAATATCCTAAGAAAATACATTTGCGACTCTTGGAACCCAATTTGTTGCATTGATGTTTAGGAATCAATGTGTAACATAAAGAATCAAAAACTCTAAAATATTGAACAAGAGGAAGCTGATTATACCACATTTCATAAGGATATGTATTATTGATGGTAGAAGAAGGACAATGATTACAAATATAAGCTACACAAATAATTTCTTCTCACAGAAAAATAAACTTAACATTCTTAAAAAGCATCATTGATCTCACCACATTTAGCAATGTTCTTTTCATATGTTTTACAACACCATTTTGTTACAGATTATAAGGAATTGTAGTTTCATGTTTGATGCCATTGTCTTGAAAATACTTTTCAAGGTCATGAGATGTGTATTCACCATCGTTATCAAATCATAGAGTGTCAATGTTAAGTTGAGTTTCATTATGAATCAATAAATGATTTTTTTTTTAAGTTTCAAAAAAATGTGATTTCTCTTTCAAAGATAAACCTAACACATCCTTGAGTAGTCATCAATAAAAGTTAGCATATATTTATTACCATTGGCAGTTGGAATAGGCATAGGCCCACATAAATTAGAATGTATGAGACCTAACTTCCTCGAAGCTCTAAAAGTAGATTTATAAAAAGGCTTCTTACAGTGCTTTCCTAAGCATCACATGGTGTAAGTTTTCTTGGAATAGTAGAAATCCATTTAATGCCTTGTTGTCTCATCATCCTGATATTATCATAATTTACATGACCAAAATGAGCATGCCATAATGAACTGGAAGACAAAATATCAGTTTGTTGAGTTAAATGAGCATAATTTAATGTAGAAGATGAAACGCCTTTGAGTTTCAATAGTTAGGCTTCTTCAACGCCAGTCATAACAATACTCTATATATTTCAACTATACCATCAAATATATAAATAGAATGCCCTTGTTGCCTAATATATATGAGAGATATCAAATTTATTTGAAATTGAGGAATGTAAAGAACATCTTGTAAAATATAATTTGCAAGTCTTGGTATTTTCTGTCGAATAGATCCAATCCCTGAAGGCTTTACTTTTGATTTATCTGCAAAAAAAGCTATTTCATCAATATTATCACTGAAAGTTTCAAAAAAATATCTTCTAAAGGTTATATGACAAGTGGCTCTAGTATCCAATATCGAAGTATCTTTCCAATCAAATATAGTGCTAAAGACATCGTTTATGCTAAAATTATAATGTGCAATAATATACCGGGTAGATTCTAGTAGTTTTCCTTTGTCTAGAGGTAGTTTTTCTTTGTTTTTCACTAAATTTCTCTCACTTCTCACTGATATTTTCCCAATTGGTGCGACAATCATTTTTTATTTTGTTTCTTGTCACCTTGATGGTTATCATCCGTTTGCCTCTAAGGTTATTACCCCTCTGTCTCTAAAATATTCCTTACCACAACCTTTGCTACTTTTGTCATATCTAGCAATTTCTCCTTGAGATTTTTGCTCTTTCTGTGCAAGGCACAAAGTCTCAACATTGGGATTGGGAGATGACTCCTTCTTCCAAAATGTCTTTCTCTTTCTCTCTACGATTTTCTCTGCAAGTTTATCAAATGTTATTCCTTTCATTTGTTCACTAGATTGAAGAGGTTCTAAGTTGTGAGAATAGGTAGGATATAGGGCTATAATAAAAGTAGTAAGTTGTAAATCAACTTTTACACAAGTCAAATTAATATCATGGTAGATAGATTTAATTTATGAAGCCAACTTCATTGGACCATTATCTTTTAATTCCAAGTTAAATAATTTCATCAACAATTATATGATTTTCATCTTTGAGTGACAATCAAAAGGTTCTTTTAATTTCTTTAATGCTTCAAATGATGAAGTGCTGAAAATAATATGTCGACTTACCTATTATGTCACAGAAAAAGAAATGAAAGCATATATTTTTTATCTTTACTCTTCCAAATTGCAAGTTGTTTCTCTTCTTTTAGCGATTTTGGTTCACTGCCACCCTTTCCTTCACAAATATCTTCCCATAAATCGTTTCCACTGAGAAAAACACCTTGAGATCAATGAAATCATATTTGTAGAAGTACTTTAGAAACCACACTATACTTCTAGATAGACTAAAAAAAATATGGCTCTTCGAGAGCTCACCGAAGGACAATTTTAAGTGTGTAATACCTTTGTGTGCAGTCGGTTTATAGGATCCACTATTGTGCACGAGGGTCTTAGTGTGCTGACAAATGTGCATACAAAAGTGGGCAGGGTTGTATGAACAAACAACAATCTTCAAAAGCACTAACAAAAAACATAGTTGTGGACAAAGGAATTAGCAGAGGTGGATATCAAGAAAAGTGAGTATTCATATAATGAGTTCATACCAAACACATAGAATGTTGTGGTGGTAATTGGGTCCCACGTTTCATCAATAGTCAACAACAAACAATGGCAAGTCGACAAACAAACAACAATGCTAAATTGGTGGTGCGGGTCTGAAAATGTCTACAAACACACGAACAAGTAGTGCAGTGTGGGTCCTTAGAGTTGACAAACAAACGGTTTTGTTGAGTCAACAAATGTCTTGTAGACTTGTAGGTTTCTAGAACCCAAAACTGTTTTGCTAATTACTATGGCGCAACTTCGTTCAGATCTCCGACTTGTGCACTCGATAATGACCGATGAAAACACCATTGATGTTGCAAACACAATTATACAGGTACCCTCGAGAGCATATCCCCCATGACTCCTCAAAACATAGACTCCAACCAATACAAACCCGACCACCTTTCAGATCATGGAGTTTGAAAACTCAACGTGGCTCTGATACCATTAGAGACAAGCCCGAGAATAAACTCCATGAAAATAGAGATTATATTATTCATTTAGAAATCTAATATTTATACAAAAGAAAACCAAAGGGAGATAGTTATATTTTAATAAATTCTCCATAACGAGAAATGAAAGATAAAAAGTAATTAGTTAATATATAATGTGATCACGAAGGATTAGATAACATTATTTTCATTGTGTAATTTTTATTTTACAAATTCTTAATCTATATGTCTATCAAATCCATAATATTCTAATGACAAAGATGAGTTTTCTTCTCACTTTCTTGAAAGAATTAAAAAAAAAAAACCTTAAAATACTCTTAAAAATTCCCCTAACAATCTTAAAAGACACACCATTCCTATAAATTAAATGAAATACTCTATTTATCTTTATAAGAATGACACTTCTTCTAAATTCCTTATATGTTATCTCATGAGACATATTTTTACCATGTTCAAATTCTTGAATTTCAAATTATTCACATCTTCATTACAAGCTTAAAGGAACTTTCCTTCTATATAACCACAATAATTAAAAATCTACTGCATAAAATATGACCTGCAAGGAAATAAATTCTTGAAAAAAAAATCAAATAAAAAACTCATAATTATTCATTTGGATTTCATCTTTAATATCATCGAGTACAAATATATTTTTCCAATTGATTATCTTAATTAGCGGTGTGAAACACTAACATTGCAATCTATGTTTTGATATAATGATGTGTAAATTATACTTGTTGTTTACAAAACTTAAATGGTTTCAACCAATTCACTTGTAATCCCAGATGTCAAAAAATCACATAAATGTATAAAATTCATGGTTTGTTTAAAGTCATTAATTTACACCATTTCAAGGAGTAGACAAAGATTTCCTGAAACACCAGGTACTCCATCTTTTTCGAAATCTTTGCTCCCTGAATTTTCAAGAAGTCCTGAAGATAAAATTGTAGATGATAAAATTCATGAGGTGTTGTTGAGGTCTGAGAACGAAGAAGAACTTATTGGAATTATTTTAGATTTACAAAAAAGAGGTATTGATACTTCATCCTTAGTGTCACAAAAATATAAGGAGGAATTTTGGGAGGTTGTTACTTCAGAATTACTGTTAGAAGAGGAAGATTTAAACCAACTCAAATATCTTGATCTTGTTGAAGTCTTACTCAAGTCTAAAACTGGTCTACCTCTTCCAAATTGGAGTACCTTTGTCAGTGGTTTACAAAGTCCAAATAGTCCTTTTCGTACCAGCACTTTATCCTCTGCCTCTACTAGTCCTAGTAGTTCTCAGACACTAGGAAATCTATCTCATATCAGTTCTGGTTCCACCGTTCATACAATACCTATCATTACTACTCCTCCATTCACTATGGCCGTACCTGCTAGGTATGCTCCACTAACCCTCCATGCTTTTTTACATGACCTTCCTAGCAAATATGCTGCTAGAATTCCAACATGGGCTAGAGATGAAGACATTACAGCAGAAGAACATGTAGACAGATTCAATGATTTTGTTGATAGAGAAGAAGTTGATGATGAAGATGTAAAACTAAGATTGTTTGCTGAAACTTTCATTGGAGAAGTCAAAAAATGGTTCAAAGCTCTTACAGCTGGAAGTATTCACAGTTGGGAAAAGTTTGAAGATAGTTTTCTAAGGAAATGGGGAAACAGAACCAACCCTATCCAAGCTCTTACTGAATACAACAATCTTAGAAGAGCTCCTGATGAAACTGTCCAAAACTTCTCCAAGAGGTTTAATAAAATATACAATTCTATTCCAGCTCATTTGAAACCTCCTGGGGCCTTGGCACAGCTGAGATATGCCAAAGCATTTGACTCTGATTTCTCCCTCTCACTCAGAGAAATGGATTCTACCACTCTTGCTGACATGCAAAATGATGCAATTAAAGTGGAGGTAAACATGACTGCTACTAAGAAATCAAAGATGGCAAAGGCTAAACTAAAGGAAGAAGAGAAACCTTCTACCTCTGCTCCAGAAGATAAGTTTGAAACAATGATGAAGACCACGGAAAAACTGATGGATCAGTTGGTTCTTGGGAATACCTCTGCTCCTCCAGCACAACAAGAACCTCAATTTAGGAATCCTCAATTCAGAAGACCTCAGAATCAGCAAAGGCCAAGAGAGAATAGAAATCAACAGTCAGATCCTCTAGTAAGACCTCCCTTCCAACAGAATTTGGTGGATGATGAAGATGAGACCGAAATTCCTGAGGAGTCAATCAATTGTCTTGATGAAGAAGTGTCAGGGATTTTCTTGACTAAAGAAGAACATGATGAGTCCAGTATGACCAAATCGGGAGAAGAGCCTTCAGATTTTGTAAAGGGATATCAGCATGCTATCTTTGAGATGCAAAAGTAGTACAATCTCAGGAATAGAAATGTGCCTATTACAGCAAGTAAAGTACAACCCAAGAAGGATGCCTCAAAGGCAGTTGAAGAGAAGAAGGAAAGCACAAAGGTTGCCGAAGGTAAGAATGATTCTCCACCTAGCAAAAAGGATTTTCAAGCTCCACCCCTTCCTAAAGAAGTTGAGAAGACTGTTTCTGTTTTTAACCTTGAGAATGAGATTGCAAAAATTAAGATATCAGTTCCCTTTAATGAAATCCTCAAGGTAGACAAATACATAAGTAAGATTGTTGAAATGCTTAATTCACAACCAGGAGTAGCTGATATCCTAAATGTACAAGAAGATAATCCTATTATTTGCTTGGGACCAAGACTTGAAGATGAACATAATGAAGAGTTCCCTCCTTTCTACATAAGCATTAGCATTCATGACATGACTTTACATAATGCTATGTTAGATTCAGGGGCATCTCATAATCTTATTCCAAAGGTGATCATGGAAACACTGGGATTAGAGGTAACTAGACCATATAAGGATTTATTTTCCTTTGATTCAAAAAGAGTTCAATGCATTGGATTGATAAAGGATGTTGTTGTGGGTCTCACACAAATTCCAGCAAAAACAATTGCCATGGACATTGTTGTGGCTGATATTCCACCTAAGTTTGGGATGCTTCTTTCAAGATCGTGGGTAGCAAATATCAAGGGTACAATGCAGATGGACCTTACCTATGCTACTATTCCTGTCTTTGGTGAGCAAAGAAGACTGTATCGGGAGACCAGAATGGCTTATATGGTAAGCAGCAAGGATAAACCTCAAAACTTTCCAATTTATTCATGTGACACTAGTCTCATATCAGCCATCCTTTTCAATGAATCAGCGAACGAGGAATCACAGAATAAGTTTTCAGAAAGCCAGAGCCAAGGAGATCAGAGAAAAGATGAAAATGAGACAGCAGGTTGTTGGTCATTATATTTTGATGGATCAGCAGGAAGAGAAGGGGCAGGAGCTGGAATTTGGATTACAAGTCCTGATAAAGAAAGTAAGTTTCTTTCCTACAAGTTGAATTTTGATTGCACTAACAATATGGCCAAGTATGAATCTCTGATTTTGGGATTAGAAGCTTTGTTGAAATTGAAAGCTAAAAATATTGCTGTATGTGGAGATTCTGAATTGGTAATAAAGCAAGTAGAAGGTGCCTACCAAACCAAGGATATAAGGATGAGGGCATATAGAAATTTAGTGTTGGAGATGTTGGAAAAGTTTCAGACTCATACTTTCAATATCAAAACCAGAGATCAAAATTTTGTTGCAGACTCTCTTGCTGTTTCAGCCAGCCTTTTTGTTATTCCTACAAACTCTTCTGAAAAATATGAGGTTGAAGTTCGGCACAGACCAGTTATACCAGATAACATCATTAATTGGCAGGTCTTTGAGGATGATCAGCAAGTGATAAATTTCATTGAATTAAAGGAAGAATTTCACAGTACTCAAATGGATCAGCAGAATATGTTTGTGGAATCAAATGAAAAGCCTGAAGTCTTACAATTAAAAAACAATCTGATTCCAAAAGGTCTCATTCCCCTTGAGAAATTGTTTGATCATAATGATGTATTCAAATCACCAAAATTACAAGCTGATGAAGACGAGGTGGAAAGTTACAATTTAGGAGATTCACTTGTGCCTAAGATGGTCAAGATTTCAAAATTTCTTTCAGTTGATATGAAGACTAAATATGTGGAGATGATGAAAAGGTTCATTGATGTCTTTGCATGGAGTTATGTTGACTTGAAACAATATGACCCCTCAATTATACAACATACCATTCCTATTAAGGAGAATGAAAAGCCTTTCAAGCAGAAGTTAAGAAGAATTAATCCTCTTCTTATGCCATTGATTGAAAAGGAAGTGAAAAAACTCTTTAATGCTAAGATTATTGTTCCAATCAGATTCTCAAATTGGCTTTCTAATTTGGTACCACTTAGAAAAAAGAATGGAGCGATCAGAATTTGTATAGACTTCAGAAATCTAAACAAAGCTTCATTGAAAGATAATTATCCTCTCCCTAAAACGGATTTGATTTTGCAAAATATTGTTGGTTCGCAAAGGATGTCTATGCTTGATGGTTTCTCAGGGTACAATCAAATTCTTGTTCATCCAAATGATCAAGAGAAAACGACCTTCACAACACCATGGGGAACATTCATGTACGCAAAGATGCCATTTGGTCTCATGAATGCAAGAGCCACTTTCCAAAGAGCAATGGATATTGCTTTTGCTGAAGAAAAAGACAAAACAGTGGTGGTTTATCTTGATGACATCACAGTTTTTTCAAAGAGAGAAGAAGATCATTTGAAACACCTTGAAAAAGTACTGCTGAAGTGTAGAAGGTTTGGTATTTCTCTTAATCCAACCAAAAGTATTTTTTCTTTAACCTCTGGAAAACTTCTTCGTCATATTATTTCTGAAGAAGGAATTAGGATTGATCCTAATAGAGTTAGTGCAATTCAAAAATTAGATCTACCAAGAAGTAGGAAAGAGATTCAATCCTTCCTTGGAAAAGTTAACTTTGTTAGAAGATTCATTCCTAACTTTGCTGAAGTTGTCAAGAGTATAACAAAGATGTTAAAAAAGGGAGTGGATTTCAAGTGGACAGCTGAAGCAAAGAAATAATTTGAGGAGATCAAAAAGGCACTCACACAAGCACCAATACTTATCAGTCCAGATTTCACCAAAGAATTCCTTATTTTTACATTTGCTTCTGAAGGCACAATTGCTGGAGTTCTGTTGCAAAAGGGAAGTCAAGGTACTGAATAACCTATTTCTTTCTTTAGCAAGACGTTAGCAAATGCTGAGTTGAAATATAACATCCTAGAGAAGCAAGCCTATGCATTGGTGAAAGCAATAAAGGATTTCAGAATTTATGTTTTACATTCTCACATTGTTGCCTACGTTCCAAGTACTGTTATAAAGGATATTCTTACACAGGCTGATCCAGATGGAAAAAGGGGCAAGTGGATAGAAAAATTGTTAGAGTATGACATTGAGATTAAACCCACAAAGTTGGTAAAGGGTCAAGGCTTAGCCAAGCTGCTGACACAATCAAATTTGGACTGTCTTGATATTAACTTAAGCACAGAGATCTTAGAAATTTCTGAAAATGAAGATGAATTGGTCCAAATAAATGAAAAATTCTTGTTGTCAGAATGGTACAAGGATGTAGCATTTGTTTTGCAGCATAATAGAGCCCCTACTAATCTTTCAAAATCCAAAGCTCGGTTTGTCAAGCTGAAATCTCTTAGATATTTTGTGTATGACCAAAATTTGTTTTGGAAAGATGCAGGAGGGATATTATTAAACTGCCTCATTGAAGAAGAAGATGATAAAGTAATTGATGAGTTTCATAAGGGAGATTGTGGAGGACATCACTATTGGAAAGCCACTGCAAATAAGATCTTGAGGGCTGGCTATTTTTGGTCAACTATGTTAAGAGATATCTATAAAAAGATTGCCACATGTCATGAATGTCTAGTGTTTGAAGGAAAGAGGAAGCTTGTGCCACTGCCTTTGGTTCCTATATATGTTGAAGCACCCTTCTAGCAATGGGGATTAGACTTCATAGGGGCAATCCATCCTCCTTCATCAGGTCAACATCGCTGGATTCTTACAGCCGCTGATTACTTTACAAAATGGATAGAAGCGGTACCAATAAGGCAAGCAAATGATTCAGTGATTATTTATTTCCTAGAAAATAATATATTATCAAGGTTTGGTTGTCCAATGAAAATTATAACTAACAATGCTCAAGCCTTTAAGTCCAAGAAGATGATTAATTTTTGTCATCAGTATCACATTTCTCTTGGGCATTCCACTGCTTATTATTCGAAAGGAAATGGCCTTGCTGAATCATCAAACAAGAGTCCTGTAAGAATCATCAAGAAGCTACTGCAAGAAAATAAGAAAGCTTGGCATTTGAAATTGAAGTATGCTTTGTGGGATGACCGGATTTGTACAAAAAATCCATTGGAACATCACCATATGAGCTAGTATACAGTGCTGAAGCCATATTTCCAACATCCCTTGGAGTGCCTGTGATGAAGTTGATTCAAGCATTAGAGGAGGAACCAAATGCTATACAAAGAAGAATCAATCAGCTGATAGCTTTGCAGGAGAAAAGAAATGAGGTGTTTGACAGTCATCAACAAAATCAGAACAGAATCAAGAGAGCATTTGATAAAAAGATCAAAGAAGTTACATTTCAGATCCATGATAAAGTATTGAAATGGGAAGCTAGAATTGAAGAGAAAGGTAAGCATGGTAAATTCAAAAATTTGTGGAAAAGGCCATATCAAATTTCTGCTTTTCATGGAAATAATACTTACATTCTGTAAGAGATTGATGGAAAGTTGTATGCTGGAGGACCTGTCAATGGCAGGTTCCTAAAGCATTACTATTGATTAAAATTCTGCCAGTTTCTCACAACATTGTATATACCCGTTTTATCAGTTTTTCTTTTGTTGCAAATAATGACAAGCTGAACAGAAATCTCAAGCCTGAGGTGAAGGCCCATGAAGCTGGAAAGGGATGCTCATCAAGCAAATCTATGTTTTCATAAAATGGACAAAGCACTTGACCTATGAGTTCTTAGTGTACTACAGGAGCACACTATCCCAAGTGGAGCCACTGTTATCACTTAAGAAATCTAATGCCAAAATTTCACATCCTAGCTTGATGACAAAGGTCAGTGTTAGTCTAAGTTGATTTCGTTTTTTCCTTAGAGTCTGAGTCTTAGGAGGTCATGAGTCAAGCATGCATTCTTATCTACCACTGGTCACCTTCATTCATCACCGATCTCATAGTCATGTGTTACTTTGTTATCTACCACAAAGCCTTTTAGGTAATTGCGTAGCGCATGTAACCTTTCTAAAGTGTTTTCGCAGCGCATTTACTATGTTTAGCAGTTTCACAGCGCAAAAGCCCATTAGATGTTTTCGCAGCACGATACGTTATTAGGTGATTTCGCAGCTCATCATTCAAACTTTAAACTAACCGCGCCGCGAAATCAGAGATTTGTGCATTCCGCAGCGAATCTTTCCCAAATGTCTAATCCGTTAAGTAAATCTATGGCTACGTCATCCTTTGTCAGTTCATGTACTCCACATATCACATTCCACCACCCATCTCCATTATCACAACCATTAGATTCGTTGATACACACGGACTACAAGTTCCAAGGAAAGGCACCTATGTACAAGTTTTAATGATGATTGCAAGCCTTGCATGAGTAACAAATCTGCAAGATTGCAATTTTAAAAAACTATAATTGGCAAGATTTCAATTTGAAATAACATTGTAATCAAGCGAGGCAACAAATCAGGCGAGGTAGTAAATCAGGCGAGGCAGAGTTTCAAAAGAGGCAAAGTTTACAGTTTGAACAGAGCTAGCATTCCCTGCCGACAGGTCATTGAAATTTCATGGAGGGATCAGTAGAAAAGAAAGAACGCAGATCAGGCAAATGTCTGAGAAACGAGCCTGAAGTTTTGGATATAACATTGAAGAACAAAGATGTGGAGAAGGCATTTAAAAAAGCTGGATGTTGGAATTTTTGCAGGAAGTTACAAGGAGGTCATGCACAAGTGACTAAAGAATTTGCACTAAATTTTACAGGATTAAACTCAAAGGTTGGTATGATGGAATTGCAGGTCTCACCATATATGATATCCACAGTGACAGAGATTCCACGAGGGCAAGAAAATTGGTTCAAGAATTTCAAATTTGACATGAATCCATGCAAAGAGTTTTTAAAGAAGGAATTCGTTAACTCGGATTTGAGCAAGTCTGTTCCTAGGAGCTATGTCAAAGAGTCCTATGCACATTTGCTCACCTGTATTCAGAAATACTTGATCTGCAAAGGAAGATATAACAAGGTGTATTCATACCATTTCAAACTTTTATTGCATTTTATAGGGAAGGCATCTATTGATCTGCCTTTTTATTTATTCCGCAGTTTGAGTAAAATGTGTGACAAAGTACAATTGAGAAAAGAGGCTTGTGAAACTTCTTTGTTTGACCATGGCTTGATTAAGTTACTTGTTTTGCATGAACTTCAAAAGGTAGGCAAAGACTAGAATACATTTATATTCATGGCTGGTTTCAAAAGCCAGACTGGTCTCAGCCCTCTAGCTGCAAAAGATCTTTCAACAGCAGGTCTTCAAACAAAAACAAGAGCCAAGAGGTTTTCAAAGTTAAAAGCAAGGAAACAAGTTAGAGATTCTGCAAAGCCACTGACCATTCAAGATACACCTCAGCAGTCAATTAAAGAAAAAGCTCAGGTCAAAGAGACTGCACATGAATCAAGCATGGGTAGAGTAGTTCAAAGAAGAAGAACGAGGAGCCAGGTGGCTAAAGGAAAGGGTAAGTCAGTAGCTATTGAAGAAATTGCTGCTTCGAAGGGAAATTTAAATGATTTATTGTAGGCAATTGACTTTGAAGAGTCCCCACCAGTTCAAGATGATTTGATGCAGTCAGGAAAAGAGAAGACAAAGAAAGCTAAAGCTTCAAAGAAACTCAAGTTTGATGAGCAAGTTGAACAATTTTTTTTCAAGCCCAGGAGACCCATAACAAGGAAGTTTAAGCAAGTACAGGAGGTACCGCCAAGCACAGATGAAACAGGGGAGAAGATATAGCCTCGTGAAAGAAAGGACAAAGGCAAAACAGTTGCCACTCATAAAGAAGATAGTATGGAAGATTTGAAAAGGAGATTGGAATCTGCCAACCTTGAGATTGCAAGACTGAAGAAAGCTGCCAGGAAACATGCCATCCAACAAGCTAATTATTATAGAATGAAGACCTTATGGGAGGAAAAAACAACTTCAGAGGTGGTTGACTATAATACTCAATTCCATACCTGGACAGTACCGGCAATTAAAGAAGCAAAATTCATCAGAATGATTAATATGCAATTAAGAGCTGGGATCAAGGTCAGGAAGAAAAAAATTGAAGACTTAAAGGTACAGTTAGGCCAGCTGAAGAAATCTTCTTAACGAAATCCCATTCCAAGTAAGGCTATGTTTCGATTTTTGATGATTTTGCTTAGTGTCATCTTTCTTGAAGAATCCTGCATTTCCATTCAATTTTGGAAGGTCTTGGAACAGTTGAAAGAAGGTTTTGATAGCAAAGTGCTCAAATAAGTAAAGTTTTGGGTTGAAACTATGATTTTTTAAGCAACTCATCAGTTTCGTAGCGCGCTACGAAACTGATGAAAGTGATGATTAAAGCTCAGCAATTTCGTAGCGCACTACAAAACAGCTGAAGCTAAACAGTCCAATTTCAATTAACCGGTTTTGAATATGAGCGGGAATTTTCAAAGGTGAATGTCTACAAGGTATGCATGGCATCAGCTGAAGCTATTAAGATTCAACCAAGTCAAGACAGGTGGAAAAAGTATGGATTCAGGTCCAACTTTTAACTTTTGTCATAAAATAAGCACATTTACCACAATTCAATATAGGTCAAAACAGCTGGAAGGAATTTTTGCCTTTGAATATAAAGGAAGTGGAAAGCACATCAAGGACGTGGACATATGTCACATTTTGAAAACCAAAGATAAAATACATGCTTGTGTGGATTCAAAAATTATAAGGCCAACAAAAGACCGATGAGCAAGGGTAGCTTCCTACGTTTCAGAACAATGGAGAAGATGTGGCATAGAAGACCAGCATGAAACGTTGAACATTCATCACAACCAAACTGAAAAGGGACCAGATGTCAAAGAACGAGGACCATTGTAACCAAGGCTATTATTAGCATAGCATGGTGATAGAATTCTACTTGATTTAGATCTCTGGAAAATCTAATTGAAGTTTGTTACATTTAATAGGCAGTTAAAGGTTGAATAGGTGTCATTAGAAGTAGTTTCCGAGTTCCCCTCATGCTTGAGGAGGAATCTCAATCAGGTAGAAGAGCTCTATAAATAGGAGAAAGAGCAATGTACACAGGGTTGGAAGTTTATGCAAAAAAGCTCTGTTGACAAGCTTATGTAAAGACTCTGTTTATTTTGACAATACAGTGAATGGTTTCAGCTGCTCAAGAATCATAGTGACTTCAATGTATGAATTCCTCTTGTTATCTTTCATGTTGTTTACAGTTTGATAGGTACTTGATTACTTAGAAATCACATGTTGTGTTCTAATTTCCTTCATGTACTCATATACTGTCTCTTTGTGTCTATTGTACGTTATGTATATTGAAGTCTGAATGCCTTGATTTTATTGCAAAGTCAATTCACTGTTAATGCTGAGTAACATATGACTCCATGAGCCCAATTGATGCTTATTAATTTAGATTTTACCAGCCTCATTCCTATTTGTTTCATAGAAGAGTTAGCCATCTCAATCACAATTGCAAATCTCAAACCCTTTGAGAGAGCCCTCTCAGGCTAAGGAGGCTAAGCCTTAGCTAAAAGATTGGTTTGAAATAGTTACTTGAAGTCTTCCTGGTCTGCAGCCTTCCAGGGCTTGATTTTGAGATAACAATTTCCATGGTAAATACCATTTGTTCATAATCACTGAGCAATGTAATTTCCTCTTGATCATATATTCAATAAAAACACAAAATTAAAAGTTATATTATAAAATATAAAAACAAATATTCATCCACAACATATATTATATTGTATAAATCACAACATCTTCCAGCCACTTGTGTATGTAAAGGTTTGATAAATCTAAAAATGCATTGAGCATTCCTACGGGTTCACATAATCATGTGGCAGTAATACCTTCGTATGCCCTTCAAAATGTGTCAGGATTCACTAGTCTTCTCCCCATTGCGAACATGCATATGATTAACACGAGAACCAAGCCACCCACCACTCCTAAAATTATGTAGGTTTTTCTGTCTGAAGACGTGTTCTGTGGACTATTGGCTGCCTCCATTGGAGGGGCTGGTAGAAGCACAGATGAATTATAGAAAAAATGTATTTCATAACGGAGGATGCAGCTTTGACTCCAATACTAAACTCCTGCAGTCATATCAGATGTGAATATTGTATTGATTGAGTATGATAGACACGCGTTGCAGTCGGCTGTGCTTAGATCTCTGGTGCACTGGACCAGAACGTAAATCGGTTGAGACTGTTGAAATATTATTTTCAACTGCAGGGTTAGTCCTTTGCCATACCCCTGCATTGATGAATCTGTCATTAAATAGCTGCAGTGCCAGTCCTTACCTGAATCTGCCATTAAATAGCGATTTATTACGGAATGGTGGTCATTTACAGAATGATGGTAATTTATTATGGTTGTTGAATGTAGGTAGATTTTTTTTTTTTTGTTTTTAATTTAATTATCCCAAAGTCTGTGTTGCTGAAACTCCCTGGAGTTTGTAAGACTATTTTTGCAGTCGCTGAAACAGTAAGAACAACACGCAAATCACGATGATGAAACAGTAAGAACGACATGCAAATCTCGAAGCTGATATAGTTGAGATTTGCATTCCAAATCTGACAGCAACAGAGGAAGCAGACTGACCACTGAGGAAGCTGTTACATTGGATGTAACACCCATGATCTAAAGATATTATTTGCTGTAACAGTGTTTTTTTGTTGACGGAAAACTAATTTCCCTATTTTTTGTATAGTATGTTAAAAAAGCAGTGACAATGTGTTTAGCAGTGTAAAATGAAAGTTTTGTTCATGAAGAAAACAAAATGAAATACGCAGCAACGCGTGAGTAAGGTGTAAAAAAAATTACACAGCAGTGTTGATTTTTCCAGCAGAGACAGAGTTTTTTTTATGGAATATGTAGCAGCGTAAATAAAAATTTTACGCACAGCAGCGCTGAGACAGAGTAATTTTTTTTTTATGGAACTGAAGCATTCCTGTTGTAATCCCTCTGTTAGAGGAAGATCCTTTCTTTTGTATCAGTCAATATTGTTAATGAATATAAGTTTTTCTTGTGCATGTGTGAAACTCTGTTTTCAGAAAACAATTTTAGTTTTCCTGGGATAAAACAGAGCATTGTTCTCTGTTGATTTGTTATGGAATTATCAGAAATTCCCAACATGGTATCAGAGCTTGTCCAGGCTCTTTGAAGGTGTCAAAGAAGTTGAATGAAGGATTTCTTGTTGCAGCAGCTTCTCCAGTAGTGTGAAGACTCAGTCAAGAAAGAATCCAAGGAATCGCTGGAGCCAGCACTAGCATGGGTATCTTTAATACTCAGCTCCGACAATTTAATGGGAAAAACTATGACTATTGGGCAATAACTATGAGAGCTTTGCTTGCTTCCCAAGACTTATGGGAATTTGTTGATGATGGTTTTGAAGAACCAATAGATGAAAATGAGTTTAATAATTTGACTCAGGCAGAGAAAGAACTGTTGAAGAGCAATAAGAAGAAGGATTCTAAAGCCCTCTACTTTTTGTATCAAGCAGTGCATGAGAGTGTGTTTCCAAGGATAGCAGCAACCAAGAGATACAAAGGAGCATGGGAAACTCTCAAGATAACCTATCAAGGTATGGAGAAAGTGAAGACAGCAAAACTACAGTTGCTGAGGAGAGATTTTGAGAATCTATGCATGAAGGAGTCAGATAATATTGACTCATTCTTCACACATGTAATTGGTCTGATCACACAGATAAGGTCTCATGCAGAGATTCTTGAAGAAAGGAGGATTGTGGAGAAACTATTAAGGATCCTACCCTTAAGGTTCAATGTGATGTCACCACCATAGAAGAAACAAAGGATCTCACAAACTTCTCAGTTGATGAACTACATGCATCACTGATGACACATGAGTAGAGATTGAGTAGAAATGAAAACTCATCTCTAGAGCATGCCTTTAAGACGCAGATGTTCTTTGGAAGAGGAAGAGGTCAAGAAAGAGGAAACAAGAGAGGAAGAGGCAGAAGCCAAAACAAAGGTGGAAGAAACAGTCCAGCAAATGCTCAAGGAAGAGGAAGCAATCCAAATCAGAACCAAGGCCAAGGCAGTAGCCAACAAAGTGGACAACATCATGCTCAAGGACAAAGGTATGATAAATCCAATGTCCAATGTCACCAGTGTAAAAAATATGGGCATTATGCAAATGAATGTAGGAAGAAGCAGCATGATATGAGTAATAGAACTAGTGCAAATTTCACTAGAGAAAATATCAGTTAAGATAATTTGTTTTTAGCTTATGATATGACTGAAGAAAAGAGTGAAGATGTATGGTTTCTAGACTCTGGTTGCAGTAACCATATGACAGGAAACATAGCCCTGTTTTCTACGATAGATCAGAGTGTGAAGTCACAAGTCACACTAGGGACTGATAGTAAAGTTTCTGTTATGGGAAAAGGAGAAATAAATGTCTTAACAAGGAAAGGTGAAAAGAAAACCATAGCAGATGTTTATTATGTTCCTGGAATGAAATGTAACCTCATAAGTATTGGACAACTTGTTCAAAAGGGGTACAATGTTTTCTTTGTGAATGATGAATGCACCATCATGAATAAAACACCCAACAAACAATGTATTGTTGAAGTGAAGATGACAAGGAACAAGATGTTCCCTCGCAGAGTGAAAGCGGATTTAAAAAATGGAGAAGAAATAGCAGTAGTGACACAAGAGGCTTTCCAAAGCAAACCAAAAGATGAAAATTGGTTGTGGCACTTGAGATTTGGACAACTCAACTTTGGAGGTCTTAACTTGTTGAATAGAAAAGGAATGGTAAGAAGATTACCATTGATAGAGAAACCAGACAGCCTTTTTGAAGGTTGTATCTTGGGGAAACAACACAGAGAAAGTTTTCCATCAGGGAAAAGCATAAGGGCAAAAGCACCCTTAGAGATTGTCCACTCAGATTTATGTGGGCTGATGCAAACTCCATCACTTGCAAGCAACCACTATATGATAACATTTATTGATGATTTTACTAGAAAAACTTGGGTTTATTTCTTGAAGAACAAAAGTGAAGTGTTTGAAAGATTTTGCAATTTCAAAGCACTTGTAGAAAACCAAAGTGGGCTGCATATCAAAGTTCTAAGAACTGATAGAGGAGGTGAGTATATTTCCAAAGAATTTCTACGTTTTTGTAGAGAAAATGGAATTCATAAGAAGTTTATGACTAGGTACACTCCGCAGCAAAATGGAGTTTCCAAAAGGAAGAATAGGACAATCATGGATATGGCGAGGAGTATGTTAAAGGCAAAGCATTTGCCAAATGATTATTGGGCTGAAGCTGTACACTGTGGAGCGTACATTTTGAATAGATGCCCTATGAAAGCAGTCATGAACAGAGTGCCAGAAGAAGCATGGAGTGGGACAAAGCAAGGAGTCACCCACATGAAAGTTTTTGGATGTGTGGCTTATGCAGACATTCCAGATCAATTAAGGAAGAAGTTGGACAACAAAGGGGAGAAATGTATTTTCATTGGATACAGTGAGGAATCCAAAGCTTATAGGTTGTATAACCCATCCACCAAGAAGTTTATTGTGAGTAGAGACATTCAGTTCATTGAGGAGAAAGCTTGGGATGGAAGCATAGAGAAAATAGTGAATGTTAAAAACTCTTTATCACATGATGAAGATGATGAGGAGATGGCTGAAGTACATCCCCAAACAGTAGCACCAACACAAGGGCAGCAAGAGACACCCTTGAGGAGAAATGAAAGTGCTTCTTCAATCACACCACAAGGAGGAAATTCAAGTGCTTCTTCAAGCACTTGTACACCAAATGAAAGAGGTAAGAAAGTCAGAAATTTAAGTGACATTTATGAACAAGAGGCAACGAATGAAGGTATGAACTCTTTGTTTGCTTTATATTGTCATGTTGATGACCCTGTTCATTTCGAAGAAGCAATTAAGGATAGGAAATGGATAGAAGCTATGGATGAGGAGATCAATGCCATAGAAAGAAACACGACATGGGATTTAGTTGAATTACCAAAAGGAAAAGAAGTCATTGGAGTTAAATGGGTCTACAAGACCAAGAGTAATGCTGAAGGTAGAATAGAAAGACACAAGGCAAGACTTGTTGTCAAAGGATATAAGCAACAGTATGGGAGAGACTATGAGGAAACTTTTGCACCGGTTGCTAGAATGGAAACCGTGAGAGCAGTACTGTCCATAGCAGCACAAAACAAGTGGAAAGTTTACCAAATGGACGTGAAGTCATCATTCCTAAATGGAGTTTTAATGGAAGAGGTTTACATTGAACAACCTCTAGGCTATGAAAAGAAAGGCCAAAAGCACAAAGTGTGCAGATTGAATAAAGCTCTTTATGGGCTGAAGCAAGCACCAAGAGCGTGGTACAATAGGATAGATTCCTATCTATTGGAAAATGGATTTCAAAAGTGTGAGGGAGAACCAACTCTCTACATCAAAGAAAAGGATGGTAAAATACTAATTGTTGTGTTATATGTTGATGATGTTATTTTCACAGGTAATGATGATTACCTTATTGAAAATTTCAAAACAGTCATGAAAGAAGAATTTGGAATGACTGACATGGGTTTGCTGAGATACTTCCTAGGAATAGAAGTAGAACAAAATGAAAATGGGATTTTTATCTCACAAGCGAAATATGTTAATGAAGTATTGGAAAGATTTAATATGCAGGAGAGAAAAGCAGCAATCACTCCCACAGTGATGGGATTAAAACTCAGCAAAGAGAACAACAGGAAAGATTTTGATCCTAGTTTGTACAAGAGCATAGTTGGCAGCCTCATGTATTTGACTGCAACTAGGCCGAATATAATGCATGCTGTTAGTTTAATTTCCAGATTCATGGAGAGGCCAAAAGAAGCACATTGGCAGGCAACAAAAAGGATTCTGAGGTATGTTAAAGGTACTAAAAGGTTTGGCATTTTATATACTGCTTCAGAATGTTCAGATTTAATTGGATACACTAATAGTGATTGGGCTGGAAGTCTAGATGATCGGAAAATCACATTCGGTTATGTTTTTCACATGGGTTCAGGAGCCATTTCATGGGCTTCTAAAAAATAGTCTATTGTAGTGTTGTCTACAGCAAGGCAGAATATGTGGCAGCTATAGCAACAACGTGTCAAGCAATATGGATGAGAAGGATGTTAAGGAGTTTATGCCAAGAGCAAGCAAAAGGCACTGTGACTTTTTGTGACAATAGCTCAGCTATTGCATTATCCAAGAATTTTGTGTTTCATAAGAGAACGAAACACATTGAGACAAAGTTTGATTACATCAGGGAATTGGTAGACAATGGAGAAATTGTTTTAGTACATTACAGAACTCAGGAGCAGGTTGCAGATATTCTGACCAAACCATTGGGGCAGTAAAGTTTTGAGTTTTTGAGGAAATGTCTAGCTATGATTGATAACCCAACAGTTGAAACTAAAGTGGAGTGTTGAAATATTATTTTCAACTGCAGCGCCAGTCCTTTGCCATACCCTTGCATTGATGAATCTACCATTAAATAGCTGCAGCGCCAGTCCTTGCCTGAATCTGCCATTAAACAACGATTTATTACGGAATGGTGGTCATTTACGGAATGATGGTAATTTATTATGGTTGTTGAATGTAGGTGGATTTTTTTTTTGTTGTTTTTAATTTAATTATCCCAAAGTCTGTGTTGCTGAAACTGCCTGGAGTTTGCAAGACTATTTTTGCAGTTGTTGAAGCAGTAAGAACAACACACAAATCATGATGCTGAAACAGTAAGAACGGCACACAAATCTCGAAGCTGATATAGTTGAGATTTGCATTCGAAATATAATAGCAATAGAGGAAGCAGACTGACCACTAAGGAAGCTGTTACATTGGATGTAACACCCATGATTGAAAGATATTATTTGCTGTAACAGCTTTTTTTTGTTGATGGAAAACTAATTTCCCTATTTTTTGTATAGTGTGTTAAAAAAGCAGTGACAGTGTGTTCAACAGTGTAGAGTGAAAGTTTTGTTCGTGAAGAAAACAAAATGAAATACGCAGCAACGCGTGAGTAAGGTGTAAAAAAAACTACACAACAGTGTTGATTTTTTCAGCAGAGACAAAGTTTTTTTTGTGGAATATGCAGCAGCATAAATAACAATTTTACACACAGCAAAGTTGAGACAGAGTAATTTTTTTTTTGTGGAACTGAAGCGTTCCTGTTGTAATCCCTCTATTACAGGAAGATCCTTTCTTTCGTATCAGTCAGTATTGTTAATGAATATAAGTTTTTCTTATGCATGTGTGAAACTCTGTTTTTAGAAAACAATTTTAGTTTTCCTGGGATAAAACAGAGCATTATTCTCTGTTGATTTGTTCTGGAATTATCAGAAATTCCCAACAGAGACAAGGAGTCCATAGATGTTCTGAAAGCAGATCGTTTCGTGTCAGTCACTGCTTTACCTGACAGGCTATTTAAGAGATTCTTGGCAGTCACTTGAAAGTCACCAAGGAGGAAGACCACCGTGTCCCCTCCGAATTCCTCCTAGAAATTCCACCCTAAACCTGTGTCCACTTTATCAATGAAATTATAGTTTTCATAACATAAGAAGCAGTGAAAAGGCCAGGTACTAGCCCCAGTGGTATTCCCACATTGTTGGCGTATGCTAGTCGTTTCCCATTGCCAACAAGCGTCGCATTGGTGGACTATTAGGTCTGCCCTGCACTGGAAGAGGCCATATACTTCGCCAGAAACAGAGATGTTAAACCCACTTTGATTTGCGACTTGGCCAAGACTATCAAGTACTCTATTCATATTGCTCGCAAACTGACTGCCTGTTGTATAGTTCATGCTATTGCAATTGGTTGTCGGAATCGGTGTGACTGGGTTGCAACGATCAAAGAGAGTATTAAAATTGCGCTCAAACGTACGGCCTACTGTATAGTTTGCTTGAATGCACTTTGTCACTGCGTTGCAAGTCTATCCATGAAGAGCAATATTGACGAAGGCTGGAAGAAGAATAATAAAGAATAAGAGCGTAATAGTTTGGTCGATCAGGGGAGAGGTTGCAGAATCCCTTCCGTGAAAGTTCATATTCGTTACGATTCTAAATGCCATCACACAGTGGAGAACATGTGCATAGAGATACCGGTGATCCTACAGAAATTTATTCTATTCTGCTAATATGGTTAATCAATAAGAAACTCATACTGTGCTGTGCTGTGCTGTCCATGAAAATATCTTGGTTTGACGTCACCTAACTCACAATCTTAGTAACCCAATTTTAGTCTATTCTGCTAATATGGTTAATCAATAAGAACCTCATAGTGTGTTGTGTTGTGCTGTCCATGAATACATATAATTGAAATATCTTGGTCTGACGTCACCTGACTCGCAATCTTAATCACCCAAAACCAAGAAGTGGATGAATTTTGATTTATAAACTTGTATCCACACTTTAAATTTGGTTATTATTAACTAGCATTTGCACCACATGTTGCAAAGAAAATGCCGTAAGGAAATGGTATAAGAAATAATAATATAGAAGAAATAACTCAACATTTTATGTAATTTTGTTTCTTTACTAGTGTTTCTTTTTTATCATAAACTGGGTTCTATTGTCTAACAGATCATCTTCATTGACTTTTACACTTTATTGATAAAGTACAGAATCAAAGTCCTAACAAAGTTGAGATTTATACCTTATTATCTTAAACTTGTGGTTATGTTGTTGATGATTCAAGCCATTTTAACAAAAACAAAGTTGAGATTTATAACTTGTTATCTTATACTTGTGGTTATGTTGTTGATGATTCAAGCCATTTCAACAAAAACAATTTGAGTGGAATGTAAACTCCCATTTAAAATAATCTCCGATCTAAGTTCTTGTATATCCATTAAGTCAATCCTATATCAAAGTATACACTTCAATGGTTACGGAGTACAAAATTGTTTGAAATAAAAGGAGAAAATACAAATATGGACTTACAAAAGTTGCTAACTTTCTAATTGTGGAAGGATAATTGAAGCATAGTTGTTTTGCAATGCTCATTGCAACCCAGGGGGTAGATTTTTCAACAACAAGAAGAAAAAAAAAAAGTGGGGGATGGGGGTTCCTAGACTCCACACACTCTTTAATTGCAGAAGAAAGTCTGGCATCACTAACTCTTTCCTACTATATTTGTCAATAGGTGCATCATAGTTGTAATGGCGGTAATGTATGGACCTCAGCTTGTCTCGGCAAATACAGAGAAAATTTTTATTAATACCAAAAAACAGATAATTTAGAGAATCATGAATAAAGAATGATTTAGGCCCTTTCAACCTGGTGCGGGGTCAATATATAAGAAGGAAACTCTTTCCTGAAAGCATGGATCTCTCCATTGTTGCAAATATGTTTTACTCTTCCTTGTGATGGCATGGGGTTTCCAAAGGCTTTCTAGAGCCTTACACGGAAGGCTTTTTATGGTACGATGGATGCTGGGCAATATTTAGTGTTGCAGGGAAACCCTAGTCAAGAAGCTGGCTTGTTGGATCTTCGGGGAGACCAGGAAATCCATATTGCTTTTCATAGAGGATCATCCCGCCAGACTGCAGTGAACCACCACCAATCACTTCGAGTGATTTCTTCGACCAGCCTGCAAGGAACTCTGGTTTCTGCTTCAAATTTCTGTCTTTACATTATATTCACGTTTACATGGTATATAGATGAGAAAACCTTGCATATTTTGTCTCTATTGGTTTGGACTCATGGCTTTAAATCTTAAAAATAGCTTTTTTTATTAAAAACTAATTATTTCATGTATTTTTTAAAGACCGGTTCATTTAGACCTGACTAGTCCTGGTTTGACCGGTTCCAGTTTGAAACCCGATTTATTAAGTGGACCTGTTCGGTCACTAGTTCCAGTTTTGAAAAATATGGTTGAGAAGGATTTCGATTACTACTTGTGGTTTAAGGAATCGTGGAAATGGGACATACCACAAAAATTCAAATGCTTTTGTTGGTTGGCACTACACAACCGCATCCTTACTTGGAAGAATCTTCAACAAAGGGGCTTTATTGGTCCAGGTATTTGTCTAATGTGCAAGCAGGGGAATGAAGATGTTGATCATTTGTTGCTTCAACGTGCATTTGTTATGGCAGTCTGGGAGGGGTTTCTGGATGCTTTATGTATTTTTCTAGATGCTTTTACATTATTTATTCAATCTGGAGGAGTTGGAATGCACTAATTTGTTAATAGAAAGCAATTGTGCAGGAAGTTATCATTAAGTTTGGTGCCTATTTTGCAGAAATAAGGCTGACTAAAATATTTAGATTCCTAGGTATCTGGACCAATAGAGCTGAAATTATTGCTTTATGGGGTGTCCTCATAGGAACGAAATGGCTGGGACTAGAGAGCTTATTTGGAGATGCTAAGGGCATAATTGATTGGGTCAAGAATTACACTCTGTTTAATCCTCCTATTTTATCAAATTAGATGAGGCGGATTCAGCACCTAGTAAGTACTTTCCAACAAATAGATTTTGGTCATATATATAGGGAACAAAACCAGATTGTCGATCTACTTTCAAAGCAAGGCATCACAAAGGAGCCTGGTAAGATTCATTTCGCAGCTTTTATTAAGGATGTAATGACAAATGTTGAATGCATTAATTTTACTTAGGAGGCCACTGATGATATGATCTGGAAACATAAGAGAAATTATGCTAGGGGTATTTTGGGGGTTAAGATGTTGGATACACATGTTGTAAATTTATGTGTTTTCTGGACAATATGATCTGGAAACATAAGAGAAATTATGCTATGGGTATTTTGGGGGTTAAGATGTTGGATACACATGTTGTAAATTTGTGTGTTTTTTTGGACAATATGTAGTTTAATTTAATTTGATATAGATGAATATAGGGTAGATCATAGAGATAAACTCTAAAACAGAAAGGAAATATACATGAGAGATTTGGGAGACATGAAATTTTTTTATAGACAGACACAAGATCATGTACAAGAAATAGAAAATCTTACTGATAAGAGAAGCTATGCTATGGGTATTTTGGGGTTAAAATGTTGGATACACATGCGGTAAATTTGTGTCTGTTGGACAATATGTAGTTTAATTTGATATGGATGAATATAAGATAGATCACAGAAAGAATCTCTAAAACAGTAGAAAGAAAATAGACATAAGAGATATAAAAAAATCTTAAAGACAGATACCAGATCATGTACTCTCTTTTTGTATTAATTAAAAGAATGAAAAAAAATCTGAACACCTCCACGATTACACCGGACATGAATACTGACTCATTTTCTTCGCACTCAACTGAAGGGGCATCATCTTTCACACCCTGAGAACTACAACATAATTTCTCGTCTTTTCTCTATCACATAATTGCCAGCACTGGTTGCTTGACCTTTTCCATTTGTTGTTTCAACGATTTGCCGCAAAACATTTGCCCAGGGAACTACAAGAAAATACACCCCAAATTGAATTTGTGAAGGCCATCTTTGCAGGACTAAAAGGCATCGGTGTAATTTTGACATTGCTATTCTAGATTGAATGATCTTCATCTTCTACCGAATCAATAACATTATTGTCAGAGTTTTTCTCTATACAAATCCCGGGAAATGAGTTGGATGGAGCCAAAACCTTCAGCTTAGGAACCACATGGGATTGGGGGGTGTCATTGAATGATGGGCTAATTGATTAAGGCTATTGGAATTGGTTGCCGGAATTAATGATGACAATTTGGGACTTGCAGGGGGCTTTAAGGTACCGCTCATAATAAAGAATTCAGTTTCGTGTGCATTCAATTCAATTATATCCTCATCCTGGTAGTCATTCATATTTTCTCGCTGCAGAGAACCCTCAAAGACTTCAATCGATTCTCTATTTAAATGAGAGAAATTCCAACTGAAATAGCCCCCAATTTCTTTGGGGGATGCTGATGAAGTTCTAGTGGAAATTGAGGGAGGTAAAGTTATAGCACTGTGGGCGCTTGCAGGCACATGACCCCTTGATTCTTCTTCTGTCTACACTAACTTACAAACCCTAGGCCATCTGAAAAGGAGAAGAGTCTAGTGGTGCCTTGTAGGAATAATATTCCTCAGACAAATGTGTCATCTGCTTTGTGGGTATACCAGAATTTTTTAGTAGCTCACCTGATGAATCGCTAGGCGAATACATTTTGAGTACCACTCTGTGTTTATATACACTGTAACCCTGTGGGGTTTTTGAATAGATTCTAGGCTATATATCTCCTGTGTAGTAGTGGTAAGAGTATTCACATGCAACATTTGTTGGCAATGATCACTGAGATCATCGATGGATAACTATGCTAAAACTGATTCCAGTAACATGATTTTTAAATCAAATACTGCTTGATAATCTCAGATAAAATGGTGGATGGTAGTGGAATCATGTATTTATGGTGTGTACAGGAAACTGCAACTGCAAACATTGAATATGTGTAGAGAAAAGTAGGGTTTCGCCTTTTTCTATCAACATGTAGGGTTTGTTGAGAAGAGAAAATGTGTTGAGTGGTGTTACACTAAGCGGGATTGTTGGGATTCAACATTGATTGTGCAGTTGTTGATTTCCAGGCTCCTCAAAACCTTCTCAACAATCTTATGGTCACTTATATATTCACCATACGTTCCTAATTTGTTCTCTGCATTCATTTCCAGAGTCATAAACTGATTAACATACTCAAATCCACAATGAACATTGGCCAATACACAGGCTATGCTATCGCTTTCGAAAATGTAGAGCCTATGAGCTGGTCAAGAGTGTCTTTAGATTTGCTTTAGTTCACAAAGCTCTGTACAACCTTTAGAACTAGTGATCATGAAGGGATCCCAAAAGCTCATCTTTGGAAAAAACTTCTAGGTTCTTTGACTTTTCAGTGACAACTACTAAAACATCAAATTTGATTTGCAGGCTCCTCAAAACCTTCTCAACAATCTTATGGTCACTTATATATTCACCATACGTTCCTAATTTGTTCTCTGCATTCATTTCCAGATTCATAAACTGATTAACATACTCAAATCCACAATGAACATTGGCCAATACACAGGCTGTGCTAACGCTTTCTAAAATGTAGAGCCTATGTCCCCTAGGTTTTTCAATCAAAAAGAAAATCTCCTAGAGTTGTTTTGTGGCGTATCTCCTTGGTTTGACCTTGAATGCCCATCTCTTTCTGAGTTGGATCTGTTATATCTACCCAATTACTATAGTTCCTTTTCTACCTCTATCGACATATAATTGTGATTCGAAGGAATTCTTCCAAGGAGTCATCATCTCTATTCATACTTGTCGTAGGGGAGAGCAGGGATCTCATTAGCTCATTTATGCAAAGCCATGCTAGATTCTTTGATTTTTCAATGACAACAAATAAAACAACAAATTTGATTGGTATCCTCTTTTAAACCTAGTCAACAATCTTGTAATCAATTATATCTTCACCATGTGTTTTTGATTGGTTTACTTTATTCATTATTGGAGTCATAAACTGATCAACATACTCAAAATCCTTCATAGTTAAATTCCTAAAACTCCTCCTATAAGTATGCAAGTTTTTTGTGTCTACTTTGCCCAACCTTGGTAAGCAATATCTAAAGTGCCCCATGCTTGCTTGGTATAATTTTCTACTACAAATTTTGGAAATGTTGGCTCTTTTAGTATGTGCTAAATAAGCCTTAGTACTTTTGAATACAAACATTTAGAACTTGCCTTTACAGATTAAACTTTGCATATAGAGTGGGTTTTCTGCTGCTTCAGTTAAATCTGTGGCTAATCAAGTAAGAGTCTATCTTGATGTACAAAGCCCTTGGACAAACATAAATAATCGAAATGTTTTTGTTTTAACCTTGTTGTACCAGGCTCTTGTTGATGGCCTCTACCACTAGACTGCCAGAGTTTTTTTCTAGCATATCTCCTTGATCTGCACTTGATTTGTCATCTCCTTGTACGTTGGCTCTCTTATTTCTACCCCCACTTTTGTTGTTCTTTTCTCTACCTATGCTCAATGGGACTAGATAGTAGACTACAAATTTTGATCAATCTAGCTGTAGTCATCAATATCTTGAATTTGCACAGCAAATTCCATATTTGAACACAGAGCCACGGTCACAACCTACACATGTACATATTCTTAACATGAACAACAGTAACAAAACGCAGAAATTCCATCTAAAAAGAATAAGTAGAAACTTGAAATTTTGGCTAGAATAAAGAGTAAACCTTGTTGGACTACGTTTTTGGGCTGACTCTCCAATTGTAATACAACCCTAGCATTCGTAGGCTGCTATAGAAAATGTATGTGGCTCTTGTAAGGACAAACAAGCCAAATATTGGTGAATATTGAAAAGAACCAAATGATGATATGGCCATTCTTAACTACATTTAAAATATAAGACAGTCATAAATTAGAATAGAATCTGATAAAAAAGAATGACCAAAGTAAATGAATGAACTCTAAAACAGAATACCACTTGAGAAACATCAAAAGGCTCAATTCCTGTCCAAAGACAATACCACTAGAGAAAGATACATAATCACTGCTTAAGCTACTACATTTGATGCTAACTGCTGTCATCTCTTTCTCAATATCAACACTAGGGAAGTTTGTTGCAGGCTTCTCATCCCCACCAACATCAACAGATTCATCACCAGGGTCACAAACTATACATGTACATATGCTTACATGAACAACAGTAACGAAATGCATAAATTCCATCTAAAAAGAATAAATAGAAACTTAAAATTCTGGCTAGAATAAAGAGTAAACCTTGTTGAACTACGTTTGTGGTTGACTCTCCAATTGTGATACAACCCTAACATTCACAGGCTACTACAGAAAATGTCAGTGGCTCTCGTACTGACAAACAAACCAAATATTGGTGAACATTGAAAAGAACCAAATGATGATATGGCCATTCTTGACTACATTTAAAATATAAGACAGTCATAACACTAGGATAGCATACCGCAGGATTAGGAAGCCTTGCTAAAGCCTGGGTATTTCTGGTGCCTTTGCCTATCTCTTCGAGGCAATTGAAAACAAGGTTCTTTAGCTCTCATAAATAATCATCATCAAAAGCATCAATGTCAACTTCGATTTCCTCCTCATTCGGACTTAGACCAATGTGCTTCCTTAAGAATGTAATTATGGGTATCGCCATCTCATCTGGTAATTGTTCAATATCCTCACAAAGCTTCTTCTTTTCGTTACATGACATCGAGTGTTTCTTTACATAGCTAATGTGCAATACAGGGTGCATTTTTGCATGAGCATTTAGTTGTATTAATTATTTCAGTGTGAGCGATCTGCAATGCCTCAAATGAAATTTAATGCATCATCCAGAAGAAAGAGTCCTATTGGATTTTACCCTTAGATATGCCTTGTCACCAACTTGGAAAGAGCTTAAAGTGTAGTGTAACCCACATGCAATTTTGTACTTGCTTGTACCTTTCCATATTTGTTTTGTAGCCATTCAATTCATTATACATCCTTTGCAGCATTTTCATTGAGACTTGGGTTTTTCACTTTCACTTCTAAATCCATGGAAATCAATGTTCCATGACTATTTAGTATTTTTGTAAGGAGTTACACACACAGGCACATGCCTACTGCTATAGTAAGAGATTTCCACAAATGGAAGCCTCTTCCCACAAAACAGTTGCTCTATAGCTCTCAGCAGCCACATAAGCTCTTCAAAAAGCAATTGCTCTATAACTCTTTCCATTTGCACATGTAGCTAGGACTAGTTGTCACTGTCGAAGGCTAATTATGTGCACAAATCGTTAAACAAGTCCTGAAAATTTCCTTTAAATTTAGTTTCTCCACACTCACAATATCTTTGGGAAGGCCATACCTGGAAACACTGAAGCTATAAATATATTAGTAATATCTTCTCCCTTGTTTGTGATAAGATGAGAGATAAATATAGCCATCTAGGTTAGTCTATTATCTGCCACCAAAATCTGATGAATGTTTGCTTGTCTGAGGCAAACATGTCACAAATTCCATGTAAATACTCTCTCATTATTATGAATAGGTAATCCTCTTTGAAATGTTTAATAGATATATCTTGCATCTACACACTTGGGTATCGAGTTTTTCCCTTCTTCATTGTTCTAGTAAACATGGGAAATTTCAAAGTGCCAAGTCCACTAGAAGACCAAATGTGCAAAGGTCGAGCAGATTCATCAATCACCTGCAAATAGGCTCAACCACCCCAGGGGTTGAGGACCTCAGACAATGTAAATGTGCCTTTGAACCCTAATGTGGACCCTTTGATGATAAGGATCTGGGGACCCTTATGATGTGGAAAACAAGTAGTGAAGAACACACCTGGCAAATAGACAATTATCATAATGAATATTACAGTAACACTTCATTCCTCCCTCATATAGGACTTGAAGATTTTTTGCAAAAATGGGCTGCCTCAGGTTGTCTAAGAAGTATTAAAATAATAACAAAATTGTAACTACTTACTCGAGGGCTAATTTGTGTTGCTTGAGATATTAAAAACTAGATACCCATACCTGAATAATTACAAAATTATACAATTATTGTTACATGTGTTGTTTCCTCCCAGCTTATGCAGAAGTTGTCCTTAATTTCTAGAAAGTGTTTTTCAAATGTAGCCCGGGATATCCCTTTGGCTTGAGATGGCAGGTTCCCTTGTGTACCTTTAAATATGATTTGGTTTGCCTATTCTCTGTTGAAGCTGTTGATATAGTCTGGGGGTTGAATAGTATGTTCTCTGAGTGTGGGCTTGTATCTATAGCATTGCATTGTGTGGAATCATGGATGTAATATGTGTACCTCCTCCAACTGTGAGGGTTCAGAGAGGTTGATGTTATTAACATTTTACGTTGAATGCAAGATGTGCTCAATTAAGAGCTAAATAGAGGCATTCGGGCCCACAATTTGCAAAATTGTGTATGGCTCAATATTGAATGGTTTTGGGCAATGTTGGTGTTTTTTGTTAAAAATATCTTGTCAAGATGAAGATAGACTTAATCATTCACCTAAAAATTGTGAGGAACCTGATGCCTAAGTGGAGGCTTAGAGCTTTTTATTTTGCTCGTGTTTTATTTGTATGTTCTTTATATCTTATCTGTCTTGGATTTGTATGTTCTGCCACCCTTGTGCAACTTTTGTTCTTGAAAGTTGAATCCACTGTAGGTTACTCTACAATTATGCTAACAAGGTCACCCCAAGAAATTTTCACTGTATTTGATGGGTGATACATCACAAACCAATGTCAATAAAATGTTCAATTGCAAGTGTGATGAAAATCTTCGTGGCTGAGTTGCCTGTTACTTTTGAACCATCCCAAACTGTAGGGCTGTGGATGCAGTTGTTGGAAGATTTATTGTTGTAACCAAGTCTTGTGACACCAAGTTTGTCATGTTGCCATTGTCGATTATTAGTTGAACTAGTTGATCCTTAACCTAGCAATTTTGTGAAAAAGGACGTTCTTTATTAGTGGAGTATTAGCCAGTCATTAAGACTAATTGCAGATTGGGGCCTTGCAGATACCTTTGCATTTATTTATGTCACAAGAATCCTAGCCTTGAGGTTTTCTATTTACAATACGTGAAACAGGAACATGTCTTGTGATCATCAAAGTAATTTCTTGAAGGTTCTTCACTGCTCTTTTTGATCCCTCTTGAAGGTGTAGTGATGGGCATCACTTCTTTAGTAGGGGAGGTGTGGGGTAATTGAGTTGCTGAGGCACTAAGGTATTGATTGTGCTGGTGCCTCTATGAGTTTAGCTTCAATTTTGAGGGTTATTTGAAAAGGTTTCCCTAGTGAGGTAATTGGAAAGAACTCCATTTTCCATTGGATGTTAGAGAAGAGACTGCCGACAAATCTTATCTGTGAACTTTGTTTGGTTCTTTAACAACCATTAATTTTTTAACAAGCTGATATATTGGATCTGATCAGGGGTTTGGTGAAGAAGAATCCAAGCCTTTATAAAATCTTTGCAAGACTTGAAAGGGTAAAAATGGTCATAAAAGGATACTTCTAATTGGTCCCATTGTTGTACAGGAGATTGCTGACTGTTGTTGTAAAATGATACTTCTAATTGGTCCCAAAATGTATGTGCTCAATCTTCCCTGTGTATTCATGATTTTTGAGCATCTGTAAATTGGGGTTGTATTTGAAAGTACACTTTCAAACTTCATAGTCATGCATCATATATGTTAACACTGGGTTCTTTCCTCAGGTGCATTATCAATTGTTTTATCCTCAGCTTTCAGTTACACTCTCACCTTGTAAGTTTTGTTTGTGTGTCTAAAATTGTAGCTTCTTACATGTTCTTTTTCCATGTGGTTTTCGAATTTTTCTTGTAAATATACCTTTACTTTTTCTTTGCCTTTTATGTGCAGTTTTCTACATCACCACCTTTTCATCCATTTGGTATTCATCTTTTCCTACATGCCTGGCCTTTTTTTCAAGGTCTATTGTAGAGCTTGCCTTGAATGCCTATCTTTATTCATTGTTTCCAAACAAACAGTAAACTATATTCCAATCCTACAATTTTGCTCACATGTGTTTTTTCAAGACATAGGGAGCTCTCCATACTCCTTGAAGTTACCTTAATCTGAATGCTTCCCAATTATGTGTTTTTATAAACCCCTTTCCCAAATATTTGTAACAGTTAGACTGCTTGAGCTTGTCACTATAAGTGATATATTTATTTTTTGAGAGTCTACCTATTTTGTTGTAGTGGTGTTTTGATATCATTTTGGCTTCCTATCAAAATATGTAAAATGTGCAAGCTTTTTTGGTCGAGAGAAGAATCTACCCTTTTTAGTTGTAGTGGTATTTACTATCATTTTGGCTTCTTAACAGACTACTTAGAAGCTGAGTAATGGTTTCGATATTTTCTGTTATTTATTCCATAACAAACTATCATTCTTTCCTTAAGATAAGCCTCTGATTGAAGGACTCGAAACATTGACTGACATATAACGATTTGCAGAAAATCGTGAAACCATTACTTATGATCACCACTGTGAGACTTTCTCCCATTCTTTTACGTGAAAGCTGCAAGATGCTCCTTTAAGCGGCATATTTTCCTGGTCATGAGTAGCATATTATCTATTTTAAGTGTCTGTGACATATTTGTAGATGTTCATCCCCATGCCACCTCTTGTCAACCAGTCCTTGAGCTTGTTAATGTAGAGCATATTGACAGGACTGGGCCATCTTGACAAGGAATTTCTAGTTTGACTAAACTAGACCTCCTAACCGAGATGATTTGACCAGACAGAGTTGGTTTGGTCCAAGACTTGTCAAGCCTTGCTATGTCCAATCAAAGAAATTAGACTAGAGTTGACCTTGCTAGTGCTAGACAAATCTGGCTAGGTTCGATGGGTCAACTTGTGGGTCTTGTCTCTCCAATGAGTCTCTTTCACTTTCATTTTTCACTTGTTTCTCCTCAGTTCTCTGAGCAAGTTTGTATGCAAGCCTACTAGGTTTTTTCAAGCAAGATGAGATGGAGACCTAGGGTTGGCCCCTCAAATCTTGGATGATGATGATGATGATGAATATTATATATATATATATATATATATATATATATATATATATATATATAATGTCATGATTGGACAATTTTTCATTTTGGTTCATAAATTCATGCCATGGCCCCTTGTGATTAATCTATAAATATATTATCATATGATATGAGTTATACAAATACCATTTTGGGATTCCACTATACAAATATGTTATATTTGCATTATATTTAGTGTAATATTTTGAGTCTAATCTACTTTGAATGCAAAAAGTTTATATTCTTCTAGATATTCTATATTTTTTGTACTTTCCTTTACATATTCTATACTTTTTGTTTTAACCTTGTTGTACTAGGCTCTTGCTGATGGCCTCTACCACTAGACTGTTAGAGTTTTTTTCTAGCATATCTCCTTGATCTAAACTTGATTTGTCATCTCCTTGTATGTTGGCTCTCTTATTTCTACCCCCGCTTTTGTTGTTCTTTTCTCTGCCTATGCTCAATGGGACTAGATAGTAGACTACAAATTTTGATCAATCTAGCTGCAGTCGTCAATATCTTGAAGTTGCACAACAAATTCCATATTTGAACACAGAGCCATGGTCATAACCTACACATGTACATATTCTTAACATGAACAACATTAACAATATGCATAAATTCCATCTAAAAAGAATAAGTAGAAACTTGAAATTCTGGCTAGAATAAAGAGTAAACCTTGTTGGACTACGTTTTTGGGCTGACTCTCCAATTGTGATACAACCCTAGCATTCACAGGCTGCTATAGAAAATGTATGTGGCTCTCGTAAGGACAAACAAGCCAAATATTGGTGAATATTGAAAAGAACCAAATGACGATATGGCCATTCTTGACTACATTTAAAATATAAGATAGTCATAAATTAGAATAGAATCTGATAAAAAAGAATGACCAAAGTAAATGAATGAACTCTAAAACAAAATGCCACTTGAGAAACATCAAAAGGCTCAATTCCTGTCCAAAGACAATACCACTAGAGAAAGATCCATAATCACTGCTTGAGCTACTACATTAGATGCTAACTGCTGTCGTCTCTTTCTCAATATCAACACTAGGGAAGTTTGTTGCAGGCATCTCATCCCCACCAACATCAACAGATTCATCACCAGGGTCACAACCTACACATGTACATATGCTTACATGAACAACAGTAACGAAATGCATAAATTCCATCTAAAAAGAATAAATAGAAACTTAAAATTTTGGCTAGAATAAAGAGTAAACCTTGTTGAACTATGTTTGTGGGCTGACTCTCCAATTGTGATACAACCCTAGCATTCACAGGCTACTACAAAAAATGTCAGTGGCTCTCGTAAGGACAAACAAACCAAATATTGGTAAACATTGAAAAGAACCAAATGATGATATGGCCATTCTTGACTACATTTAAAATATAAGACAATCATAACAGTAGGACAGCATACCGCAGGATTAGGAAGCCTTGCTAAAGCCCGGGTATTTCTGGTGCCTTCACCTATCTCTTTGAGGCAATTGAAAACAAGGTTCTATAGCTCTCATAAATAATCATCATCAAAAGCATCAATGTCAACTTCGATTTCCTCTTCATTCTCACTTAAACCAATGTGCATTCTTAAGAATGTAATTATGGGTACTACCATCTCATTTGGTAATTGTTCAAGATCCTCACAAAGCTTCTTCTTTTCGTTAAATGACATCGGGTGTTTGCATTTTTCAACCTTCGATTTCTGCTGACTTGGTACATCTGAGAGAGGAGCAGAATTTGGAGGTTGCACCTTTGGCTTATTTCTTGTTTCTGTAATTTTGTTACTATGCTATTAATTCTTGGTTGGAGTAAGTTGAACATCTTGAGTTAATTTTCTAGAAACTTTATCTCCAGCCAAATCCCCTGTAACCTCCAACGCATAAGGGTAATCAGGAAGCATATTGTATGAAGTCCTAGCTCATACGTGTGTTTTTTGGACAATATGATCTGGAAACATAAGAGAAATTATGCTATGGGTATTTTGGGGGTTAATATGTTGGATACACATGTACATTTGTGTGTTTTTTTGGACAATATGTAGTTTAATTTAATTTGATATAGATGAATATAGGGTAGATCACAGAGAGAAACTCTAAAACAGAAAGGAAATAGACATGAGAGATTTAGGTGACATGAAATTTTTTTATAAACAGACACAAGATCATGTACAAGAAACAGAAAATCTTACCGATAAGAGAAGCTATGCTACGGGTATTTTGGGGGTTAAAATGTTGGATACACATGCGGTAAATTTGTGTCTGTTGGACAATATGTAGTTTAATTTGATATGGATGAATATAAGATAGATCACAGAAAGAATCTCTAAAATAGTAGAAAGAAAATAGACATAAGAGATATAAAAAAATCTTAAAGACAGATACCAGATCATGTACTCTCTTTTTGTATTAATAAAAAGAATGAAAAAAAAATTGAACACCTCCACGATTACACCGGACATGAATACTGACTCATTTTCTTCACACTCAACCGAAGGGGCATCATCTTTCACACCCTGAGAGCTACAACATAATTTCTTGTCTTTGCTCTGTCGCATAATTGCCGGCACTGGTTGCTTGACCTTTTCCATCTGTTGTTTCAACGATTTTCCGCAAAACATTTGCCCAGGGAACTACAAGAAAATACACCCCAAAGTGAATTTCTGTAGGGCATCTTTGCAGGACTGAAAGGCGTCGGTGTAATTTCGACATTGCTATTCTTGATTGAATGATCTTCATCTTCTGCCGAATCGGTAACATTATTGTCAGAGTTTTTCTCTATACAAAGCCTGAGAAACGAGTTGGATGGCACCGAAACCTTCAGCTCAGGAACCGCATGGGATTGGGGGGTGTCATTGAATGATGGGCTAATTGATCAAGGCTATTGGAATTAGTTGCCGGCATTAATGATGATGATTTGGGACTTGCAGGGGGCTCTAAGGTACCGCTCATAGGAAAGAATTCAGCTTCGTGTGCATTCAATTCAATTATATCCTCATCCTGGTAGTCATTCATATTTTCTTGCTGTAGAGAACCCTCAAAGACTTCAATCGATTCTCTGTTTAAATGAGAGAGATTCCAACTGAAATAGCCCCCAATTTCTTTGGGGGATGCTGATGAAGTTCTAGTGGAAATCGAGGGAGGTAAAGTTATAGCATTGTGGGCGCTTGCAGGCACATGTCCCCTTCATTCTTCTTCTGTCTGCACTGACTTACAAACCCTAGGCCATCTGAAAGGGGCAGAGTCTAGTGGTGCCTTGTAGGAATAATATTCCTTAGACAAATGTGTCATCTGCTTCGTGGGTATACCAGAATTTTTTAGTAGCTCACCTGATGAATCACTAGGCGAATACATTTTGAGTACCACTCTGTGTTTATATACACTGTAACCCTGTGGGGTTTTTGAATAGCTTTTACGGTTATATATCTCCTGTGTAGCAGTGGCAAGCGTATTCACATGCAGCATTTGTTGGCAATGATCACTGAGATCATCGATGGATAAATATGCTAAAACTGATTCCAGTAACATGATTTTGAAATCAAATACTGCTTGATAATCTCAGATATGGCATTTGAATAAAATGTTGGATGGCAGTGGAATCGTGTATTTATGGTGTGCACAGGAAACTACAACTGCAAACATTGAATATGTGTAGAGAAAAGTAGGGTTTCGCCCAGTTAATGTTCTTAAAATCAAGGGGTGTTTCTTGATATTGGTGGCTCCGTGGGCCAAGCCGAGGTGCCTGCTTGCATCTTTTACCTGAAGGCATTTTATCAGATCCTGGGCTATGTTCCATTGCTCGGCCTCGGCCCCTCATCTCTCCACCCGACCTGTGCTACTCATATCGGCAACCCATTTCATTAGGTTAACTTTTGCACTATCAATTTGGTTAACACAAGCGGTTATTCTATGAAACTGTATCAATTCAATGGTTAACCTTTCTCCAATCGTCTAACACTTGATCCGACGGTGTAGACCGATGAAGAGTGGAAGATAGGGGGATTGATTTCAGAGGGAACTCCTTACGACGTAATAAAACTAAATTACAATTTTTAATTGGGTTATTATTAATAAAATAAAATTCCTATTTTTAATTGAGATGAAAAAAATCATTTAGAATGATGAGGACTAACATCCATTAAGATTAATATGGTTAATAGGATTTTAAAAAATAAGAAATTAGTTGAGATTTTTTAATCTTTTATTTTTATAATCGAAAATAAATGAGAGAAGTTATTCTAGAACGCTATAGTTTTGATGACTTAAAAGTCAAGAAGGTTGGTAGTGTGGCCAAGATTTTGAAAATTATAAGAGATGTGAGTAAGAGTTGCAAAGTTCACGAGAAAGTTCTTTTCATCTTCAACTCTATTTGGTCTCGAGGTCTTTCGGGAATTGACAATTAGAGCTCATGAGAATTAGTTCTTATCTTGGCAATGTTCAAGACAAAAATATAATTCTAGTTATCAAGATTTGTGTTGATCACCTTCTTATAATAGTTTAGCTTCTATTTTCCCTCTAACTCATTATCCTCCCATAACTTATCCTTAAATTTGGAAGTAATAATATTTTTAATACTATTCTTATTCTCCAAGATGATCTAGGCATCCTTATGTCAGTCTTGCTTGAGCCACAGGTGGGGGTTTTGACTAGATTTAGAAGCAATTTTGGCGAAGCTCTTGACTTCTATGTTGTATAGAGGTGGAGGTGGAGGTTTCTGCTAGATTTAAAAGCAAGGGCAACATATTGGCTTCTATGTTGTATAGAGTTAGAGGTGGAGGTTTATGCTAGAGTTAGAAGCAATTTTGGGCAACCTCTTTGTTTCCATGTTGTATAGCTTCTTCTTATACATGAGACACCTAATCATAGCTATGCTTTCAATGGGGAAAATGCTAGCTTCAATAAAGAGAATAGGGAAAAAAGTATTTCCTTTAATTTTGAAATTGTAAGTTATAAATTGCTTTTGGATCAACTCAATCTTTCTTCATGATTCTCACTTTAAATCTCACATTTGTGTAAAACTAGAAATATTAATTATTTATAAATATTTAAAATAAATTAATAAATATTAACAAATATTTAAAACAAATTATAATAAATTTAAATTAGGTATTTGGAAAAAATTAAATGCAACAAGCCCAAATGCATTGCTCAGAAATTAAATGAAATGATTTTGATCTACAAAGCATGGATTTATTTAGTGTTGTTTATTGAGACAATAAATTTCCTAGAGAGCCAAAACCTGACCATTTTTTTCCTAAAATATCTAATGATAAGAGTTCTTGAATTTTGTTTTTAATGGTGGAAATAGATTCAACATCATCAGACACCCTTAAACACACAAAATTTTGAAATTTAACAACTATAACCAAGATTTCCAAAAAAAAATCATTTTTTTCGAAAATTGTCACAAACGTATAGCTTCAGTACACTATACATAATTAAATATGTAACACACATTTGTTCTATTTAATTTTAAATTTTTAAATCACCAGGTACTAGATCCACAAATTAGGGATCAATTTCCACCCCCGACAAGGTATACAGTAATTTCAAAATGTTTCATCACGATCTTGATTGGTCCATAGAGTAGGGACGCATTCTATTTAATTGTCAACTTCCAACTAACGAGGTCATTGCATTGATGCTTTGTCACGAACCATTAATTAATTGTGTACTAAGAAATTACTTTGAATATGATTGATTATGAATTCAATCATTACCTTATTTCCTTTTCATTTTTCATTACCGTTACTTTTTTCCCATTTTCCAGAGTATGGACGCACGACATTTAATTGTCAATTTCCAACTAACAAGGTCATTTCAAAGATGCTGGTTTAGTCCATAGGTAGGGATGCATTGCATTTAATTTTCAATGTCCAACTAACGAGGTCTTTTCAAATATGTTTTTTCATGAACCTTTAATTAATGGTCAACTTAGAAATTAGTTTTAAAAAGACGGATTATAAATTTATTTAATTATTTTTTATTTTGTAAGTACAGTTTAAAAAAATTACATAATAGGTAGTAATTAATGTTTAGTTTAAATAATGCAATCTCATGATAGGGTTAAAAACTTCTGGAGAAATTCTTCAACCCAGAAGTACCGGGAATGACTCAAGGCGGAACCGATCTTAAGACAGGGCTCGACACAAGTCCAACAAATTCTAGACACAGAATTAAGGAAAAGAAGAATTCAACATTCTGATGAAAAGGATATTCTTCGGTGGTGATATGAAGAAAGAGGCATCTTCACTATGAGAGAAGCCTATAATATCCTTATCAAGACAAATATGGTGAAAGATCCTCTCTGGAGCAAAATCTGGGACCCTTCCATATGGCCGAAAATCTCCACTTTTCTCTGGCTCTTCTGTCATAACAAGATTCTCACGTGGGACAATCTTAGAAAGAGGAACTTTCATGGGCCCTCAATATGCCCTAAATACAGACAAGAGGAGGAAACCATAAAGCATCTAATGCATTCCTATCAGATTGCGTGCAAGCTTTGGGAAAAGGTCAGTTTTTGCTGCCAAAAGGAAGGAAGAACTCCTGGAGACATCATTGCCACTGTGCACAACTAGGATCATACCCCATATCAAAGAAAGATTTTAAATTTCCTTTGGAAGCTCATTCTGGGCTTTCTCATGTGGGCCATATCGAAGGAGAGAAACAGTAGAATATTCAAGGGTCACTCTATGCCGCTGGAAGATATCTAGAAAATAATTTGCCAAAATATTGAGGAAACCATATCTCTCAAAACCTAGTACTAGGAGGATCTCCCAACTACCCCCCAGGAACAACCCATATGGGCTAATTGGAACTTCCAATGGAAGCAAGCATAGCTTATCGAAGGAACAAAGCCTCCAAGGAGCAATTCACCTGAGAAATGGATACCTCCCCCTATGCATATGTACTAGCTAAATTTTGATGGCACCTCGAAAGACAACCCAGGAAATTCAGGCTTCGGAAGGATTTTCAGAGATCATATAGGGGCTCCTCTTTTAACCTTTTTAGGTTCAAAGGGATGGGAAACCAATAACTCAGCTGAATTGGAAGGTCTCTGGCAGGGTCTTATTCTTGCGCAAGGTAAAGGTTTCTTTCCGCTCATAATAGAGGGTGATTCCCAGATCATCATAAATATGGTCTCAAAAATCTTGCAGGGATCCCCCTTTGGCAAAGTGAGTAATAGCTGGAGAATGGCAAAAAGGCTTGAACTTATTGAATGTTGGCTTTCCTCTCATAGAGTGATCACTCTTGTTACACTAAAATTTGTCACCATGACTATCTGCAGTTAATATGGCTCCATCAACAGTCATATTATCCTCCTTGTCAAGCCTTGCACCTCTGCTCTCCATGTCAAACTTCAAGAAAGAGAGAAAGTCATTAAAAATCATGTTTATCTCTGGGTACGCAGGTTCTCTCTACCTTGCCTGCGTGTACGCATCCCAATATCATTGTACCTACGTACTTGTACGCTCTGTAAGTCAAGGGATGGGTGCGTGCTCCTGTAAAGGTCAAAAGGCGCGAGTTTCATCTTTAAAAAGTTACTTGTGGTCACTTCTAGAGCTTTCTAGATGATTGTTTGACGTGTATTGAGCGCCTCCAGATGGTTCATGCATCCCTATGATAGAGGAACTTATCCCATCAAGAGAGGAACTACCCCATCCAAAAGAGGGAGTATCCCATTGATGTTGGAACTGAATAACTTCCTCTAGAACACTATAAATACAGGCATTGGGCCAGAGGAGGGGAGGTTGAAAGCTGAACATTCCAAAGGGTAGATGCTGCTAGAATTAGGACTTCCTTGTACAAGCTTGTGAGGAGAGATTACCATCCTTTCTTGTTTCATTTGGAAGTGGGTGAGCTTATCAAAGTAAAGGAAAACTCTTGCTGGACCCTGGAGGAACTTGCACAACACCAAGGCTCAGGTTGTAATGGTTTCTTTTGTTTCCTATTAATACAAATAAGTCCATTCTTCTCAATGATTTGTTGTTAATGAATTGTTTCATATACTCCTTGGTCTATATGTTGAATATGTTTTTGTTTATGAGATATTCAGGTGTTATGTAATCGTTTGATTGTTAGTGTATGCAGGTTTCGAAGTGAAGGAGGAGCTCATCTGGATCGACGAGGCTAGACTACTACAACAGCGTTGGATTTAAGGTAGGATAAAAAACACTTGGTTTCTCGTATGATAATGCATGTTTAGAGAAGGATTGCTCTTAATTGTCTTGTTTGTCACTAGAAAGTCTTAGGCTTCTAGGGAGGTTGGTTTTGTCTGCAAGATTAACTCTTTCCATAATACATGTACATTACACAATCTTTGGAAGCAATGATGACAAATTAAGCAAGAAGTTTGCATTAGATATGCAAAGTGAGTTTGAGATGTCATTACTTGGAGAGTGGAATTTCTTGTTGGGTCTTAAGATATCTTAGGAAGAAAAGGGCATATTCATTTTTCAAAACTATGTACATTAAAGAAATGTTGAAGAGGTTTTATATGGAAGACAACAAACTAATTAGCACTCAAATGGTGACTGGTTCCATGTTGAGCATGGATGATATATCTGAATATTTTGACCATATAATCTATAGATCAATGATTGGAAGTTTATTGTATGTAACAACCTTGAGGCCATATCTGATGGAGGTAGTTGGGTAGGTAACATGTTTCCAAGTAGCACCAAAAGAATCCAATGTTGTTGCAGTAAAGAGAATTTTTTGATACCTCAAGGGAACAACAGATTTTGGCCTATGGTATCCAAAAGGAAATGATCTAACTATCAAAGCTTATGCAAATGTAGATTGGGAAGGCAATGTGATGATTGTAAAAGCACTAGTGGAGGACCCTTCTACTTAGGTGGTTTTCTTATATCATTTTTGAGTAAGAAGCAGTCTTCAGTCTCCTTATCCACAATAGAAGCAAAATACATAACAACAAAAACATGTTGTACTTAGGTCCTATGGATGAAACAAACATTGCAGAATATTTAGGTGAAGTTTGATGAGCCCATCCCAATGTTCTGCAGCAACACTAGTGTCATAAACATCTTTAGGAATCCTATCATGCATTCAAAAATGAAACAAATTCCTATCAAATACCATTTTAATAGAGAACAGGTTGCAGAAAAGAACATAACGGTAAAGTACATTGGGACAAAGGAGAAAATAGCTGACATCTTCACCAAACCTCTACCACATGAGACTTTTGAGTATCTTGAGTAGAACATTGGGATTCTACCATGTTCATATTGATGTCCATTCTATCTAGCCAAGAAGATAGTGGGAGTTAGGTAGGAGAGCAGAAGTAGGCAACTTGTCAGGGGAAGTCACCCTTTGCGATCGATGTCAAAGTGGTAGAGAAAATAGGGTAGGAAGATCAATGACATCAAGCCAGGAGGAATAATGATCATAGGGGGAGTAAATTTCTTTCCATCAATGAAAAAGGAGGATATTTTTGAAATGTGGTTGTCATTGATGTAAACCCAAGCATCATCAAAATATGACTCACCTTTGTTGACCAAAATGACATGGAAAATCTTGGTTTCTAGATTCAAGACCAACTTTGCTGGATTCTCCTTGTCATGCCGATTCTGATGGTCTGTGGCATGCCACGAGAGCCCTCATGGTTTGAGAGACATGTTTGTTAAAATATGATGCACCCACCTTGTGGTCAAAATACACAAACAAGTTGATGATGTGGCAACTCTTCTTTGGCTAAGATGTTGTTCAAATCATAAGGTTTTTCACTAAGAAATAAATTAATTTTTCTTATGGTAAAAGGTCATTTTTGGATGGTTTTTATTTTTTTTAAATTAATTGCAAGAGAGGGGTTTTGGATCTAAAGGATTTTGAATTTAAAAATTCAAATAGCTCTTAAATTCAAGTCGACCTTATCACAAAGGGATCTCTTTGGCTCCATCACATTTGAAATTTAAAATTTCATTTCCCTCCAAACCTCAAGTCAGCTATTTATCATAAGATGTATCCAAAATATATATAAAGATACCTCATCTCCATCACTAGGGCATGAATTGAATGTATATATAATCAAGTGATATTGCTCTGAAAATTTTCAGCCCTTTGGAGAAGAGATAGATATTAAGGGTGGCATGAATCCTTGATCTCTGTGCACTTCGACCCTGAGGAACTTTGGGGGTTTTTGGATTATATTTTTGGGCTTAAGGGTACTATGGGATTGTTTAATCATTACAGGTGAATTCACATTGAATTAAGGGAGAAAACTCGCATTATGATTATCCTAAGGTAGTGGCTAAAACTCTATAATTCCCACAGTCATATCTTAACCTAATATCATTAATCTATTGCAAACTTCTCGACACATGTATTTATGTTTTTTAGTGGTATGTTTCGGTCCTTGGCTAAGGTAGACTTATGTGTAATGAAATGAATAGTCCAATCTATATCTAAATAGAGACAATGTGAACTTTTTGTGACTTATGTAGCCTTATTACCTCAAAATGTTTTTGTTTGTGGATTTTTAAAGTTGTTACCATGATCTATGTTGTTGACTTGTCAAGAAATTCACAAGGCATTTGGCCATTCAAATTATCCTAGACAACTTCGACACCTATAATTATAAGAAAATAGTTATATTATGTGTAGGTATGTTTCACTTTTGCAATTAACTATCCTTGCAGTCATTATCAAATTGATTTAGGTTTATATAGAAAGGAAATCATTGTTGGTTATATTGCTCATTGTTCAAAACTTTCAATGACGCAACCCTGAGCTTGAATATACTAGAAACAAGATAGAAGATAGAGGTTAGTACAAGAGGGTTTCATTGAGGTATGATGTGTCAAATAAAATTTCATTGAAGTCTCATTTACATAAATTTTGTGGAAAATGATTGTGGAAATTGAAGTATCATTAGCCATATATCTATGAGATTTGTTATTGTTGAAATACCAATTATGGTTCAAATTTGAAGGGTATGTTCTAAGATAACCATTTATGAGTAGTTTCATGAATTTCATCAACTAATACAGAATGACAAGACTATGAAGAAAAAGACATAGATTTTATTCTAGAATATAGTAGTAGGCATTGTAAGGCATTTGCATATGAAGGAAAACATCTACATCCAGAGGCATCAACATATTTTAGGTAGCAATGAATAAGGAAAAATTCATCAAATCAATCAGGCTTGTCTACAATGCAACAATTTTTTAGTTGCCTCATCATCATACAAAAATAAGAGTTTCATCCTCATATCATCTTGCAACAGTTTAGCAGTAAGGGTTACATTGTCATATCATTGAAATTTTATAGTAAAGGGTTTCTTCATTTGTAGTAAGGGTTTCATTTGCAGTAAGGGTATTATTTGTAGTAAGGATTACTATAAGGGTTTTGTTGAAAATTTTTGTAAGTGGGTTGTTGGGAAAAATACTGCAAGGGGGGGGGGGGTAAATTAGTATTTTAAAAAACTCATAATAATATTTTTCTTTTCTGAAATATGTATGCGACTTTACTAAACCCAACTCGCATATTTACACAATTGTTGTAAAAGAAACTAGTGTATGCTTAGTAAACTTGTAAAACAAATAATTCTTTATCTATTAAACTTAAACTAGAATGTAAGAGATTTATCAGGCATTTGATAAGCAGTAAGCAAGTGTAGTAAGAACAGATTAAAGTATCATACATAAGAAATATACATGAACACTAGGATTTAACGTGGAAACCCAATGTGGGAGAAAACCACCCTTGTTGTCATCTCAATCTTCAAACTTGTTAATATACAAAACTTCTTACGTCCTTGTACCAGTGCAGATTCATGCTAGTACGCAGACACCCACCTACTGAAGGCTACAACCTTCACACATTCTCCAACTCCTACTGGAAGGGATTTCCAAACCCTTGATCTGATTACCAACTACTATTGGTAGGAAGCTTTGAATACCTCACTGAAGGCTCCAACCCTCAACAACATACGTTGACGACGTTTCATAAATTTTCACAGTGGATCCACCTGCTTTAATGCATCACAACTTGTAGATCAACTGAAGCAAACACAAACTTAATTCAAACAGAATGGTGAGATCACTGTAACTAGAACACAGAACTGAACACAGAATACTACATCAGCATATAAAATCAACTATAACCCTAATCATTCATATGCCAACATGTATACGCTACTTCACTTAAGGAAACCCATGTGTATACATGATTTTCTATAGAGAAACCTACATACAAATCTCAATATACTAAAAACTTGTAATTTTGAATTAGGCATAGAGTTAACCAAAGTTATTTTGAAATATTCTATTAGCTTACAAAACCCTCATATAGTTAGCAACATCAATAATCTTTTCAACCAATCAACATGTAACCAAATTCAAGTTCAGCATTCAATTAGTTCTATTTAAAATATTATCACTCAACCCAGATCAACATGAGGACATCATTGGCAGACAATGACATTGATCAGGTTGATCAGTCATTTATGAACAAAAACCCCTCCTTTATGTACACGGGTTTGAAGAAACGAACCCGTGTGTATATGTGATTTCATTGAGATCAATTTGCATGCAGATCTACAAATTTTGACCTAAAATTGTGCAACTCTTAAGAACTTCAGAAAGACCCAAATCATAATATTCAGAGATAAAAACATGTGTTAATACTTAAACCTAGTCAATCCATGAGCAGATCATATAATGGAAAGTCATTTCAAGTCTCATGATCCTGATCCATCATTATATTCAACGGTGCATAATTATTTCAGATCTATGTGTCACCTATGGTCCTTACAATGAAAATATACTTCAGATTGAAGTATTCATCAAAAACCCTTTCACATGCACACTTAGCACTTTGATCTTCACATCCTTATATAGTTAGAGCCTTAACCAATTCCATAAGTCAAAACTACACTAGTGTCGGTGGTAATCTTGGACGAGATCAAGTAATCATTCCTACACTCAATATTGTGGAATAATACCATGGTAAGGACCCTTGGTATTCTTAAATTAGTGCGCCAACATGTACGCAACTTTTCTTCTTTGTACCTGCGTGTATACACGACTTGAACTTGATGAACCCGTGTATAGATATTCAAATATTCACCTTTATCAAACTTTTGATTTTGATTTGTAAACCTTTGCCCCATCATTCTATTATTTTGTTCCATCACTCTATCACCTCTGAATTGACCTATGAATTAATCTAGTTACCATATACTTGTTCTGTTACAAGTGAGTTTCCATCAAAGACAACACATGCAACATAATGCCAACAATCTCCTCCTTGACTTGATGGCAATCATGTTGTTTATGATCACCTCAACTTGTAGAAACTTGTTAGATACATCAAATAACTATTATTCAAACACCAATATACTCTCCCCCTTTGACATCAAGGGAAAAAGGTGGACCAAATCTCCCCCTTTGGGTCTGATTTGCACTATACTATCCATGCTCCCCCTGGGCACATGCTAAATCTTCAGAAAGATTTTCAAATGAAGAAAAAGACTCTATAACTCAACTTATTATGAACTTCCTATCACCAAGGACTCATACTTACATCAATCATCCAACTAAGTGGGATACATATTTGACTCAACCACCCAACCAAGTGGGATTACATTTTTGACACTACCACACAACCAAGTGGGATTAAATACTTGACATGACCTCGAAAGTCCATACATGACTGAATGTGAGAATTATTACAACATAGGTCTCCACGTGACCTTTACATCAAATGACGGATATGGCATTAATAACTGAGATCAAAAGACCTTAATAATAACATTATTCAACAACCATAATGCTAACAATGCATTATATTCTACAAGGTTAATGCTCCACCTGAACCTGTGCTACCTATTCATTGTCAACAACTCATTCATCAAATCATCTTCATCAATTAGATAAATATCAATGAGAAAAACATAACTCAATACCATATCAATAGACTATACCCATGAACACCAGACCAAGAAAAATCAAATCGTAGATGTTAGTAGCATGTTAGAGGTTGACCTTGAGTTTGTCCCACTATTTTCTATCAAAGAAAAACATGCGTGGCTATCTGCAAAGAAACTCATGTATATACGTGACTATAGTTCATGAAACCCACATACAAAAATCAAACTTCAGAATTTTCACCTATAGACTGAGGAAACTAGATTAACAATAAAATGAGGTAGAGACAACTCCCAGTTTCTGTTTGAGATATTCAAATGCTTCTACGGGAAGAGGTTTAGTAAATATATGAACAACTTTTTCTTTGGAGGGAGCATACTCCAATTTAACCTTTTGCTCAAGCACTTTTTCTCATATAAAGTGATACTTAATTGGAACATGCTTGGTCTTGGAGTGCATAACAAGATTTTTCAAAATACTAATTGCACTTGTATTATCAAATAGAATGGAGATGGGTGGAGAACATTTGATTTGTATATCTTGTAATGTTTACAACATCCAAAGAATTTGTGTGCAAAAAGATGTAGCAACCACATATTATGCTTCTGTTGTAGATAAGGCAATGGAACTTTATTTCTCGCTGAACCAAGATACCAATCGAGGCCCCATGTAAAATGCACCGTCACTGGTGCTTTTCCGGTCATCAACATTTCCAGCCTAATTCACATCTGTGTATGCATGAAGGGTAAGATTTTCATCTTTAGGAAGCATAGACCAAATTCTTGTGTTCCTTGGAGATATTTGAATATTATCTTTACTACCTAAAGATGTGATTCCTTTTGATTGGCGTGGAAATGTCAACAATCCCAACTACATGCATGATATATGGTCTGGTACCTGTTAGATAAAGTAGACTTCCAATCATAGACCTGTACTCTGGTTGGTTTATTATGGGAGAATCATCATTAGAACTGAGGCTACATCCTGTCATCATGGGAGTACATACAAGTTTTCAATCTTCCATCCCATACTTCTTCAGAATCTGCTTGAGATATTTTGTTTGTGAGAGAAAGATAAATTAAGAAAAGTTTTGAATTATAGATTCTTCATTACTAACAAAGATGATATCATCAACATAAAAAACAATAATTAACAGTTTATCATCCTCAATTTTTGTGTACAAGTTTCTGTCTGCGGACCCTTTTGTGAAACTTTGTTGTTGAAGAGCTTGTTTTAGCCCATATAAAGCCTTTTTGAGTTTGCATACAAGGTTTTCATCTTTCCCCAAAATGAATCCTTCTGGTTGTTCAATATATAATTCTTCTTCTAAATCACCATTAAGGAAAACATATTTTACATATATTTGATAAATTTTGAAATGTCAAAAACTTGAAAATGAAATAAACATTCTTATGGCTTCAAGTCTGGCTACTGGTGCAAATGTTTCTTCAAAGTCTATACCTTCTTGTTGAGCGTAAACTTTACAAAAAAATATAGCTTTGTTCCTAATGACCTCTCCTTTTTCATTCAAATTATTTTTGAATATCCATTTTGTCCCAATAACATTTTTATTGTGAGGCCTTGGAACCAATTCCTTAGTATCATTCTTTTCAATTTGATCAATCTCTTCACCCATGGCCTTAACCAAACATTCATATTTACTAGATTGATTTACATTTTGTGGTTCAATGGTGGATAATAAATATCGATAACTAGGAGATCCTAAATGAGTTCTTCTTGTTTGTACTGCAGATTCCTTTTCTCCTAGAATTTGAGTTTCTGGATGATTCTTTTGAACATACCTTGATGGATCCTTTTCTTTGTCTGATCTGTCTTCTTCTGCTACTTCCTTTGTTTCTTCTTCTATATCATTGTGATTTGATGTGGGAAATAATTTATCATCATCATCCTCTTTTTCTGATGTTACCTTTTTTGGATCTGTGCATGCTTCATCAATCACAACATCAATGCATTCAACAATTTTATGAAGTCTCTTATTATAACATTTGTATCCTTTGCTTCTAGATGAGTAAACAATAAGTATTCCTTCATTTTCTCTAGCTTCAAACTTACCAATTTTTTCCTCATTATTTTTGATGAAACATTTACTTCCAAAAACTCTAAAATGCTTTACAGTGGGAGGCTTACCATACCAAAGTTCATACAGAGTTTTATCACTATTCACATGAACATGAGCCTTGTTGAGAGTATTTACTACGGTATGGGAAGCTTCACCCTAGAAGGTGTTAGGAGTTCCAGGCTCATCAAGCATAGCATGAGCCATTTGTTGAATAGTTCTATTCATTCTTTCTTCCATGATATTTCGTTGAGGAGTTCTAGCTACATAAAATTGTCTTTTTATGCCATGTTGTTCACATAAATCAAATAACTCATATGATATGTATTCTCCTCCTCGGTCATATCTAAGACATTTCATTTTTATATCTATTTCATTTTCAAATAATTCTTTTAAGACTTTAAATGTATCAAATGCTTCATCTCCGTGTTTCAATAAATTAATCCAACACATTCTAGAAAAGTCATCAATGAATAAGATATAGTATTATTCTCCATGAGGTGACTTTTTCCTTACTAGTCCACCCAAATCAGTATGTATAAGTTCAAGAGGCTTACTTGTTGATCCTTCTTTTGCATTTAATTGAACTCTAGTTTGCTTACTAAATTGACATGACTTACATATGGTACTTTCTGGTAGGGTGATGTTTGGTAGATCACTGACAACTTTGAGCCTACTTGATTTGCTTATTGGAGAGAAGCTTAAATGTCCCAAATTTCTGTGCCATAACCAGTTTTCCTCTGCCTTGCCTAGGTAACATTGTTCTTGGCCACCTTTCAATATATACAAATTTCTTGGGTTTCTTTTTCCTTTTATTATGGTCCTTCCTGTGTCAAGGTCACAAACCACACATTCTTTTGATCAGAATACCACCTCATTTCCTTGGTCACACATTTGTCTAACACTCAAAAAGTTATGATTTAATCCATCAACATACATAACATTACTAGCTTTAACCTTTTATTTTAGAAAAACCGAGCATTTACCCTTATTGATAGTAGGTGAGTCATTTCCAAAAGTGACATTCTTTTATTTCTTGAAGCATTGTATGAAATTAGTTTATCTTTATCACCTGTCATGTGTTTTGATCATCCACTCTCAATGTAACATTGACTTTCTTATCCTTATGAAAACAATTCTATGCCACAACATTCAGACTGTAACTCCTTCCTTTTCCATACCTTAGAATTTTTTGATATTTTCTCTTTTTGAGATGTTTGCTATAATTAGCTCTTGCATTCAGATTCTTCATTTCCAAAGTTATTGAAAAATGAGCATTAAATTTCATCTTTAGGAGGTGAGAAGTTATTATAAGTGTTCTTCTTGACTCTTATCTCATTCCTTTGTTTTCTTGCTTCTCTTGCCACGATGGCTTTGTTGCAACACACTGAGAAACCTTATGACCAAAATTATGACATGCGAAACATTGTCCTTTAAAGAAGAAATTTTTGTGATCATAGAATATTTTGGTGTTGTTTACCTTTTGATTGGTGCTTATGTTTTTGTTAATTCTTGGATTAGAGTGAACATGATTTACCTATGGAATGCCTTTATTCTTGTGCTAAGAACTCAAGCTTTGCTGATTGGTTTTTGCTGCATTTAGATAACCGTTCTACGAGAATAGTGTCCACACGGATGCTGTTATTCCCACTAAGATGGGTGGCTATCTTAGAAACAAACAATCAAAGTCTACTATTGATTCCTTTTATGAAAATATATGAGAGGAGAACCAAGAGGGCCAACCTGAGTCTTGCACTCGATTCCTTATCCTTCTTGATAGAGTTTTGCTGCTTGCTCTTTATCTGCTCAGCTTCAAAAGGACCTGTAGAATCACAACAACATACTATTATGCAAGAAACTAGGATCTAGGTTCATAAATAATGCAGGATCAGATGTGCATTAACCATATACAAGCATATATAAACAAATACATGAGAATATGGAAGGAAACAAGAATAGCTTTATTCATAAAAAAGTAGCAAGAGGATTACAACCATGAGTAGCTCTGACCCAGCATCATCCTCTAGCTAAGAAGCTCTTCTTCACCTCAAGCAAAGAAAAATCACCCAACACTGTGAATGTACACCAGAATACCAACAACACTTCTTTATAAGTTACAAAATTCTAGCCTCTAACCTCTATGATGAGGGATCCATATATAGATGATTACAGAGAGCTGAGTCATCTTTTGGGATCTTGATTAGTGTCCTCTCTTTGATAGTTCCTGCTTCCACTTGGAGAATGATGATCTCTTACTCATCCCTGGTCGAAAATGGAGTGGCAAGCATCAGAGGGGAAGCTTCTGGAAGATTCCATGATCTTCCACCTTGCATTTTTGTCCCTGCCATTTGTCCATTCCTAACCATCGCACCCTACAGAGGAGAAAAATAGTATGCATCACACCCTGTACATTGGGAAGGTGATATGCATCGCACCCTCTGCATTGAGCTTTTAGTATGGTCCAGGTTTGACCATTTTATGAGCAGTTTCAGTGGGAACTTTTGGGAGATGATGGTAATCAGTTGACCTTGTTCCTTTAGGACAGTGAAGCAACAACTTTTAGGGACTTAGAGCCCTCAGTTTATGGACATTCGTGATTGGGGGTTTGAAGTGTCCAAAATGTCTATCAGTTGCCCCTAAAGCATGAGGTGTTAATCTTTTTTTTGATGTCGGGTGAATGCTTTACTATGGATATGAAGTTTCTGAGCTGGGAGGTGACTGTAATAATTACAATGACATACAATTATTCGACAACATTTTTTCATGATCTAGCTGAGGCGGGCATTCCCATGCTCAGCTTTATAAACTCATTTTCATGTACATAGGACAGACGATCGTCTGTGTGACAGACTGATGATATGGACACATCGTCCTTTGATTTGGATGATCATCTGATCGACAATGATGTACACTGGACGTTTTTATATTCCTGAATATATCGCAGCTCGGATGGATGAAACTAGATCCGGGGTTTTCAAAACTCAACCAATCTTCACTTGGAGTACAAGTCGATCCATGTGAAAAATGTTTTGGAGTTGAACATGGAAAGAAATCGCCTGATTACCAGCCAATGATGTAAGCTGTTAACAGGCACGAGAGGAATCACCAATAATGACAATGACCCTCAAGGTACTAAAGTACAATTTACGTGGTGTGAAAAAGGACTTGGTGTTGAACACCACGTAAAATCTCTCGGTCGAAGGCCATTGATGTAAACTTGTCACTGAAAGTGAGAAGCTTGCCATTGAGGCATGCAAGCTTCAAAGTACTGAAAGGGTTGTTCCTAAGTCAACTTCTTGGATAATGAGCTAATGTCGACAAGAAGCGACCCGTTGCAGGAGGGCCTTAATGAATCCCACAT
>APFE030408458.1:449-20381 GCA_000404065.3 Pinus taeda
TGTGCCCTTACATTATTATTGTTATGTCGGCTCTGATTATGTTATGACCCCTTAGAATCCTATATATAGAAATGAGGTCTTTTCATTTGTATCATCCAAGAATTGTTCATTTATGTAATGTAAAAGAGGTTGCCCCCTCGAAGAGGCTGAATTCTAAGGAGTTGATCTATCTTTTCTATCTTTTCTTTAGCTGGTTTCATAACATTTTTCTTGAGCTAGTTTCATAACAAACAAGTCTCTAACCTTTGCCTTGCTCCTCAAGGCTTTGCATCCCTCTTGTACCTCAAGTGCATACAAGTACTTGGCTAGCACACAAATCTCTTTCATATGTCCCGCCGTCATGAAATTTTCTGGAAAAAAGAATTGATTTTGAATTGGTGATATCTCCCTCATCCCAACTCCGATTCGGCAGGTTTTATTTATTTATTTGGGTATTGTTTTGCAAGGAATCCATATCTGTTATTTGTTTATGAAAATTTTGCACAATCATTTTCAGATTTGCTCTGCAAACTCACAACCAAAAAAAAAATCTTACTCCAATACCATGTAGAAATTTCCTGTAGATTCACAAGCTCATGCAATTTACTAAAGCACATGACAAGAATATACTTCTACTATCCACCAGCGGAAGCCAATATATTGGTGAAAACAATAATCGACAAGAGGAAGACAAATCAATGGCACATAACACAATAAGTATATGGGGAAAGACACAGCTCAAAACCCCACTATCTGCATTGCATATATTGGAAATCCAAGATGATAATACAATGCTTGTTCTCACAAGAACAATCCCAGCACTCAGTAAAATCAATCTCCATCTCACAAGAAAACTCTTGGCCAACACTTAGCCAATTCTCCATCCCTCCAAGCCCCTATCTCCTTGCGCCCTTGGTCAAAGAATTTGGATGAATTACAATATGCTTTTCTCAACCTTAATCTTAACCTGCACAAGTATTTCCTATCGTCCACCTGATGACTTCCTTTGACCAATACTTAGCCAAATTTCCAAGCCTCCAAGCTTCTAATTCTTTGCACAATTCCTTAAAGAATTAGCTTGTATTTAAAGGAAAATTCTTCATCCATAACTGCGCAATCCAAAATTAAGTCCTTCTTTGATTGCATGCATGATATTTACAACTTAGTAAATCATACAATTGATAGTACACTATCCCTGCACTCTAGTCTCAACAAGGTCTTTCTTGTTGACACCTAATCATCAAGATTGGGTGAATAAATGTAACTGATGTAAATAAATAATAAGAAATATGAATAGTCACTGGGAGATGAAGTGAACAGTCTATCCCTCATGTATATAATAAAGACCAGCCTGAATGAATAAATGTGAATTGATTTGGAGGAGTTATTGCCTGATCTGACATGGTATCAGAGCTAGCTCCCAAGATTAGGTTTTGTGTAACTCCTAATGTCAGTTTCTGCCTATGTTCTACCTATTTTGAAGAATTCACACCTACCTATCTGACCGAATTCAGTTTCCCATATATACACTGCCCCTTGCTCTAATACGCAGCCAACTCTCATATAATATGTGGTATGAAGCCTGCTCCACCTGCTATTCACCATTATTCTCGCTACTCCTTGTACTATGTTGAAACACTATCAATGAATTTCATAAACATCTGAATGCTTCTCTCCCTCACCACATTGCTCCCTCCATTTCAATGAATTTCATAAACATCTGAACGCTGCTGACTTTGTTTTTTGACATAATGCTCACCCTGTAACTCTGGCTGGTTTTCATCCCAACCTCCACATTCGGTTTCTTCTGAGCATCCATGGCCGAGTTCGCCTCATACTTCTCCATCGTGGACTAAACGAACTATGTTGTAGGATGCAGGGAGTGCATATGAGTACTAATCAAAGCGACTCATTTTGGTAAGTGGCCGTAGGGGATGGAAGCGTTAATATGCGATTTCACTACCAAAACTCGCAGCCCTAAACCTTGCATGACTAGCTGAGAATATCCAGTGCAGGTGACATCTATATATGAATTAGTTTTGCTCCAAGGCACGCATTAGTTCTGCTCCAAGCACGTATTAATTCTACTAATATATTTATATGTACAAGCAATCATAACAAACGTGTTGCTTTTTCTTTAGTGTTTTTGGCCTCTTGATTTGTGTCCCCAGAAGAATTGAAGAGTGAGAGACAAAAAAATAAATTGATGTAATTTTCAATAAAAAAAGTATGCAGTCAAGGTGTAAAGCATAGGGTTTGAGCTTTCATGCAAGTTATGGTATCTTGGTACTAGCGAGATGATATTTCCTATTATATTTCTCTTGAATTGCAACCATATTTTAATACAAAAAAAAGGGTGATATTCTATATGGATAAAATATAGTTTTGCTCTTCATATATTAAATCAATTTCTTAAGGAAGAATAAGGTTGTATTATTTTGAAGCACATTTTGCCAGCAGAATTTTTTTTTTTATAGTATGCATTCAATCATATCTATTATGGGAATAGTTCTCACTGGAAAGGATAACTATCCTGAGTGGTCCCAGATGATAAAACACACCCTCATTTTCAATGATTTGTGGAAAGGAGTGTGTATTGGAGACGAAGACAAAGAGCCAGAATAGCCTACCTCAGACAAAGAGTTCGTCATTTGGGAAAATAAGAATAGCAAAGCCTATGCATTAATTGTAGCATCTGTAAGTGAAGAGGTGAGTCACCATATTTCATCATTTTCAACTGCTTTCGAAGCCTTACAAAAGCTAAAAGAACTCTATGACTCACATTCTACACTTGAAGTTGTTCAACTCATGATTAACCTCTTCACTCTTGAATTGCAGAATACTGATCCTCTTGCTCTTGCATCCGAAGTAAAATCTATAATGCATGATATCAAAACCACTAAGGTTGAATTGGATATTCCTCTTATCGCTTTTCTTAAGGTACTTTATCCTACTTACTCCAATTATCTTGAGTCATTGCAAGCAAATGGAAATCTCAAAGATATTACCTTTGACTTTCTTGTGAAAAAATTCGCTGAAAGAGAGAAATATTTTGGAAAGAAGACAACCCCTAAATCTTTTGAAGAGGCTATGTGCCTTGCTCATAAAGAAAAGAATCCCCCTCAAGATTCTTCCAGAGGAAGAGGTGGTCTAAGAGGAAGAGGAAGATATTTCAGAGGCAGGGGGGGTAGACACTCTCAAGGAGAAAAGTTAGACTTGCACTGCATACACTGCAAAAGAAGTGGATCACATGATGCCTCTACATGCAAGTTACCTTGGGACAAAATTGAGCAACAAAGAAACCAACATAATGGTAAAATTAATGACACAGAAAAAGGTAAAGCACCTGAATCTGCTCATTATGTGGTGGCACAATGTAATATTGGAGTAAATGAATACTTATTTAATGCTTCACTTACTTCTTGGAAAAATGATTGGTTGCTTGATTCAGGAGCAACTTGTCACATGACTCATAGAAAAGATTTTTTTGAAGAATTTACTGACAATGTTGATGGAACAGTATACTTTGCAGACCAATCAAAAATCAAGCCATCAGGGCTTGGCACAATCAAGATCAAATTGCCTGGTCTTCTAGACTTCCTTTTGCATCATGTTCTACATCTCCCATAGCTAAAGAGAAACTTGTTGTCCTTGGTCCACATCTGCCAGCAAGGTCACTCCATTCATATGTTTGATGGCAAGATTGAGGTGAGAAAAGCATCTGACCACTCACTTGTCATGAGGGGAATAGAAGAAGAAAGGTTTCTCAAACTGCAAGGTACCTCTACTCATGCACAACATTTCTCATACAATTCTCATTATAAAGAAGGTACACTTCCATCAAGTTTATTATGGCATGCTAGATTTGGACATTTGAACTATGATAGCCTCTGCTTGTTGAAGAAAAATGGTGTTGTTGGTTTGCCTACAATTCCCAGGAAACTTAAGCAATGTGATGCTTGCACTCTAGGAAAGCATAGCAAACAGTCTTTTCATGATTCACATTCAAGAGCACATAGAAAAATTGAACTCATTCATTCAGATTTATGTGGTCCAATGCTTGTTCCTTTTGCAAATGGAAATAAATATATGATGACATTTATTGATGACTACACCAGAATGTGTTGGGTTTATTTATTAAAGAACAAATCTGATGCTTTTCAAACATTCAAGAAATTTCATACATGGATTGAAAATGATGCACAATCTCATATTGGCTCCATTCGCACTGATAATGGAAAAGAATACACTTCAAATAAATTTGAAAATTATCTTTGCCAACATGGGATAAAACATCAAACAATTGTGCCTTATAATCCCCAACAAAACGGTGTAGTTGAAAGAATGAATAGGATAATCTTAGATATGGTGCACCCCATGATGTTTTTCAAAATGTAAAGATAATGTTTTGGGTTGATGCAGTTCTATGTGATGTATATATAAAGAATAGATGTCCATCTAATGCTATTAGAAACAAGACTCCATATGAAATGTGGTATGGGCATGTTCCTTTGGTAAAGCATCTCAGGGTCTTTGGTTCCACCTGTTATGCCTTGATACCAAAGGTACATAGAAACAAACTTGGTGCAAGAAGTCGTATGTGTATCTTCCTGGGGTATTCAAACACCTCCAAAGTATACCGTCTCTATGATGAAGTCAATAAAAATTTTGTTGTATCTAGAGATGTAATCTTTCTTGAATGATCCAAAACTAACAATGTTGTTGAGCGACAACTTGATTGCTTGGATAGATTCGCAAATGAAAAATCATTTCAAGAATTTGATAATCAAATTCCACATCTTGAAGGGGGGATTCCTATACTAAATCAACATGTGGAATCTTCTTCTGAAGAACTCTCTCCCCCACATGAAACTCCAACAACGGATGATGCTTTAAGTGATGTGATTGATAGAATTGGGAGACTCAATCTTGATTCAGTCCCAACTCAATAAATGGAGCAGCCTAGATCATCTGAGAAAGGTCCTCCAAAGTGGCTAATAAATACACTTGAAAGTGTTCATCCTGATGAGGTTGGAAAGACAAGAACTAGAAATTCAAACCAGCAAAATGGAGGTGATGTAGATGACTCTGATTCACTTGTTGATATGGATGTTACTTATGATTGTGAATTGAATTTGTCTACAGATTTCAAACCAACTTCCTTCAAAGAAGCTGCTTCTCATGATGAATGGAAAGGAGCGATGCAAAAGGAGTATGATGCCCTAATAAAGAATGGCACTTGGAAGCTAGTTAATCCTCCATTAGGAACCAAACCAATTGGCTGCAAGTTGGTCTACAAGAACAAGTATAAAGCTGACGGCTCACTTGAAAAGCACAAAACTAGGCTTGTGGCAAAAGGTTTTGCACAAAAGAAAGGGGTCGATTATGAGGAGACTTTTGGCCCCACATCAAAATGGGCTACCATCCAGACACTCTTTGCCCTAGCAGCTCAGAACGGTTGGAAAGTCCATCAAATGGATGTAAAAACTGCTTTCTTGAATGGAGATCTAAAAGAAAATGTTTTATGTCCCAACCTGAAGGATTTGCTGTGAAAGGACATGAACATAAATTATGGAAACTTGTGAAATCCTTGTATGGCCTCAAACAAGCACCGCGAGCCTGGTATGAAAAACTAACTGAGCATCTTCTGAAACTCAATTTCAAACATTATGATCTTGATGATGCAACTTTATTTGTCAAGAAAGTTAGCAAAACAGTTGTATATCTTGTGGTATATGTAGATGATCTTTTGATGACAGGGAACTATGAAAGCTACATTGCATCCATAAAGAAGGAATTGAGGAAAGGTTTCAAAATCACTGATTTGGGCTATGTTCATTACTATCTTGGTATTGAAGTAACTCAACATCCAAATTCCATATTCCTTTCTCAAAAGAAGTACATTGGAGATCTGTTGAATAGGTTTGGCATGATAGAATGCAATCCTCTTACCACTCCAATGGAACAAAACTTAAAGCTCACATCCATTGAAGGAAAAGAATTTGAGGATGCAACAAAGTATAGATAGCTTGTAGGAAGTCTCAACTACCTAACTACTACCAGACAAGACATTTTGTTAGCTGTTGGAATCCTCTCTAGGTTTATGCAAAAGCCTATGAGGGACATTGGTCTACTACAAAAAGAGTTCTAAGGTACTTGAAGGGAACTTAAGACTTTGGAATCAAGTATACACAGGTGGACGACTTCAACTTGATTGGATACTCTGATTCAGACTTTGATGGAGATAAAGAAACTGGGGTATCTACTTCAAGTCATGTTGTGAGTCTTGGATTAGGATCTGTCTCTTGGAGATCACGCAAACAATCAGTTCCAGCGGATTCCACAACAAAAGCAGAATGTGTGGCAGCAGCTGAGGCAACAAAAGAAATTGTGTGGCTCAGGAAAATTCTTGAAGATTTGCAGGTAAAACAAGAGCAATCGACTCCACTCATGATTGACAATACCTCGGCAATAAAGTTGGCCAAGAACCTAAAGTTCCATGATCGAACGAAGCACATCAATACTAAATATCATCTGATTCGACATCATGTTGAGGCCAAAACAATCCATCTCTGCCATTGTTCCACTAATGAGAAAATTGCAGACATCTTCACCAAAGCGCTTGGAAGAGAAAAGCTTGAATGATTCAGAACGATGCTTAGACTCACCAACATCCCTTCAGATTAAGGGGGGGAATGTTGACACCTAATCATCAAGATTGGGTGAATAAATGTAAGTGATGTAAATAAATAATAAGAAATATGAATAGTCACCGGGAGATGAAGTGAACAGTCTCCCCCTCATGTATAGATCAACCTAAATGAATAAATGTGAATTGATTTGGAGGAGTTACTGCCTGGTCTGACAACTCTCATAATCGACATGCATGAGTTTCTGATGAGGGAATCTTCAGTTAACTAGAGTGACACTTGTGGATGCACTAGTGTACCAACTGATTGTTAACTCTCTATTAGTTCCACAAACAGCTTGGAACTAATTTAACTGAACATAACTCAGTAAACTGAGTTATCTAATTACAACACACAATTAAACTCACCCTGGACCCCTAAAACTTAGGGAAAACATATACATGACTTCCAAAAGACTTGCAACTCGAAATTCCTAAGTTAACTAAGTCAACTTAACTTTGTTAACTATTACAAGTTTTATGAGAAAATAATTACAGTTTTTATTCACAATTTAATTAAAGGACAAATTAAACTAGAATTTATGGATTCTATATTTAACATTTCTTATTGCTATTTTCAACATTACCAAAGATCTCTCCCCCCACTCAATGAAGTTGATATCATGGAATATACGAGGCCTTAACTCAAAAGGGAAGTTGAGATACCTGAAGGAAAGAATTCAGATAGAGAATCTAGACATAATTGTTTTGCAGGAAACTAAAGTGCCGTAGGAAAGACTTAAAGACATTGCTAGCAAAAGTTGGCCATTGACAAAATGTATAGCCTTGGATGCAAGAGGTAGTGCGGGGGGTCTAGGTATCCTCTGGGACAATAGATCTATTACCTTTGGTCAATGGATGACCAACCCTCACTCTATCACAAGCCAATTTGAATGTATTGAATCTTCGGAAAAGGTTTGGTTGATAGGTGTTTATGGCCCCACTATGCCTGGGCTAAAAGCAAGCTTTCTCCTTGGCCTATGACATCTTAAGGAGCTAGTGGGGGAAGCTAACTAGATTGTGGTTAGGGACTATAACCTCATAAAGGATCTCAGCGAGAAAAAATGAGGCATTCGATGACTGGATCAGATATATGTGGCTTTCTAAGAAACTATCCAAGAGCTCGGAACCAAAGATCTTGATTTCAAAAATGGGGCTTTCACTTGGAATAATTAGCGGGGAGGTAAGTTTCAAATAGCCTCAAAATTGGATCTCTTTCTTCTCTCTGACAATATCCTCCTACAAGAACTGCTTTTCCAAGCGGGTATCCTCCCATGCATGGGATCAAATCATTGGCCGCTTTGCTTAGAGATTGACTTGCGAATGGCTCCTCGTAACCAGTCGTTCCATTTTGAATCCCTTTAGCTTGAAAAAATAGATCTCCTGGCCAAAATGGTAGATTGGTGGCAAACAATTAGGGTAAGGGGACACAACCAAATGGAATCCTTCTAACTTAAGCTCAAGGAACTAAAAGGAAAAAACAAAGAATGGAACAAATTTGACTTTGGTAATATACATCAGGAGAAGCGGCATCTCAAGGAAGCCATGAGATCTCTTTAGCAATAGATTATCTCGAACGCACAAACTGAAGACCATATAACCCACGAGGGACAACTCTTAACTGACTTAGAACAAAGGAGGAAGGAGGACGAAATTTTATGGAAACAAAAATCGAGGGTTTAATGGCTGATAAATGAGGAGCGAAACACGAAATTCTTCCATAGGACTATGCTAAAGCATCTACATTTTAACCATATCTTCTCTCTCAATGATCCTGATGGTCGCCATCTGGTGCAACATGAGGAAATCTCCGAGGAGTTGATCCGCCACTTTCAGTCTTTATTCACTGAACCAAATGTGGATAGAAGTGTATCAATCTCGAAAATATAGCAACACATCCCTCAATTAATCATGGAGGATCAAAATGAGTCCCTCATGAGAGAAATTTGCTTAGAAGAAGTGGAGGAAGTGAACATGGATCTCCCACCAAATAAATCCCCAAGCCCGGATGGTTTCACTTCAGAGTTTTTCAAGGTTGGCTGGACGTTCCTAAGAGCTGAGATTCTTGAGTTGGTTGAGTACTCTCATCGATCCCAATGGTTGTGGTCCAATCTAAATGTAACATTTCTAGCGCTCATCCCTAAGAAGGGTGTGACTCTGGACCCTAGTGGCTTCAAACTGATAGCTTTGTGTAATGTAATCTATAAGATTCTCTCGGGAATCCTAGTTCGAAGGCTCAAACCTTGCTTAAGATTAACATAGGACCAGAACATATGATTTTTGTCAAAGGGTGGCAGATAATGGACAGGATTCTTGCTACTCACGAGGTGGTGCATGCCTTATCATCATCCCGAACTCTAGGTATGCTCATCAAATTAGACCTTTCTAAATCTTACGAACGATTCAATTGGGATTTTTTTCTGTCAATTATTGTTGCTTTTGGCTTCTCCTTGACATGGATAAGATGGGTCAAATATTTGATTTTGACTCCATTCTTTTCAATCCTTGTGAATGGGGCACCATCTTGACCCTTTCGAGGATCAAGAGGGCTTAGACAGGGCGACCCCATATCCTCTTTCCTATTTATTATTGTCATTGAAGGATTGGGTCACCTCATCAAGGTAGCGGCTACATCCCGAGATCTTTCAGGCATTAGGATCTCTCAAGGAATTCCACTTGTAACCCACCAAAAATTTGTGGATGATAACATGTTATTTGGAAAGCCAACACTAAAAGAGGAAAAGCAACTCGAATCAATTTTGGATACTTTTCAACAGGCCTCTGGTACTAAGATAAATGGTGAAAAATCAGACATTTTTTTCTTCAGTACTCACCCAAGATTGCAAAGTCATCTGGTCAGAACCCTAGGTTTTAGAATCTAGTTGCTTCCCAGCACCTACCTTGGGGTCCCCCTGGTGCTTAACTTCCTCAATATCTCCATATGGAAGGAGGTGTTATCCCATATAGATAAGAAACTCTCAAGATGGACCTTCCGGGTCCTCAACTCAACAAGATGATTGGTTCTCTTAAAATTAGTTCTTCAAGCTATCCCCTTACACCAATTATCGGCCCTCGGGGCCCCCAGAAGCATTTATAAAGAGATAACAACAAAGTTTCGAAAATTCCTTTGTTCTGGGAAGCAGATCGGTCAAAAATGGGCTTTAGTGGCTTGGGATAAGCTATGTAAACCAAAGGTCTAAGGTGGCATAGGCCTAAAAGGTCTAGAGCTAGTGTCCCAGACCCTTAGCACAAAGGTGTGGTGGCACTGGATCTAAGGTGGGTGAGATCTATGGAATAAAATTTGGGCTACCAAATATGGGTTCATGGGCTGGTGAAATCCCCTTCAGGTCCACCAGAACCTACCAAATGGCTCCTCGATCTGGAATGCAGCCAAGGCTTAGCAAGACCTCATTCGGGAACATGGATTCTGGGAAATTAGAAATGGGTGCAAAGCTGAATTCTGGAGTGAATGATGGATGCAACACCCCATATTAGATCAACATCCAAATTTTACAGAACTCTAGGCACTTACCTCCTAGCTAAGCACAGAACATGTTTAAGATTTTTGGCTCGAACCCCCCTCTAATCAAAATGGAGGGAATGGAAATCCTTCGAAAATTGGCCATCTCAATATCCCCCTTTGGATTGGGATGCCCTCCTCACGACTCTTTATGAACGTCCTATTTTTAACAATGAGAAATCATATTAATTGCGATGGGAGCTGGATCCATTGTGGAAGAGAATCTGGTACTCTCGCCTCTGACCTAAAGTATTGTTTTTCTTATGGTTAACAAGTCAGGGCAAGCTTCTCAAGTGGGATAAAATTTGAAAAAAGGGCTTCCTAGGACTGTCCTGCTACCCTTTGTGTTGCAATGAGGAGGAAATGACTGACCACCTCCTAAACTTTTTCCCTAAGGCATTGGAAGCCTAGGGGTGTCATTCAAAGGTTTTTGGAGTATCTGATTGATCAGTCAATAACCTATGGGAATCATTAGACACGTGGAAATGGTCTCTATTCAAAAACCCCATTGTAAATAAAGCATGGTGTCTCTCGCAGGAATTCATCCTCTGGAACATATGAAAAGCCAGAAACAGGGCAGCCTTCCACTCTAGAGCATTCCATTCCATCAGTGTCTAAAAAACTTCCCTTTGCAACGTCAAGGAAACACTGTCTATCTCGCATTGGACGAATGAATATTGGAAGGTGGAGGGGCGAGAACTCGCCATATTGATTGCATTGGATATTTCGCGAGAGTATTTTGACCCTAACGCTTCCTGACACCTAGAGTAAAAAATGGTCTCCTCGGACTCGTTCATCTATCCCCCACAAAGATTCCTTAATATAAATTTCGATGGGGCCTCCAAGGTTAACCCTGGGCCAGCTGGTCTCAGGGGAATTATCTATAATGACAAAGGGAAAGCGGCCAAGTTATATGCAACATCATGCAACCACACCACAAATAACGTGGCTGAATACCTAACCCTGGAAAGAGGATTGTAAGTAGCAAAGGAAATGGGGGTCTCAAAGTTGCAAGTTACAGGTGATTCTCATATAGCTATATCCACGCTCCAACACCTTATCAACAGATCGCCTCTGGAAAAGGTAATAAAACATTGGTGTTTGGAGCCGATAGGGGAACATATTCACTCTTGACTCTCCTCTTTCAATTATGTGATAACAAAACATGTTGATCGAGAAGGTAACAAGGCTATGGACAAACTAGCTAATTGGGGAAGTGAGCTCCAGGGTCAAGATATCCTACAAGATTGGCCCCCCTCTTCTCAAAACAAACACCTAGTGGATCTGTGAAAGATAGTAGAGGAGGAAGAAACTTCCCTGATGGGGGTGATAACCTCGGAGCACCAGGAAACTGAGTCCCATGAATGACAACAAATGTCTCGCTAGCGGAGGACTAGCTTCCTGGTCCCCTCATTTCAACTAGAGAAACAAGAGGTGTACTAGCATATTTTATTGCAATCATGCGAGACTTCATTTCATCTCAGATAATGAGGGTGGTGTAAGGTTAACGGGTGGGATGGCGAGGAATGTTGGCATTTGCATTTTTGTCTTGGTATGGTGTTGGGATCTTCGATGGTATCCTGAGCGTAAGCATAAGCGACGAGGAAGGACCTTCAACGCCGAAGGGTGGTATTCGATATTATTCTGTGACTTTTAGTATGGTCAATTCCATAGAGTTTTTTTCCCAATATATCCTAAGCTTTACTACGCCTGCGTTGTGTGGACGATGGTAAATGAGGGAAATTGTTATTTCGGTTTTCTATGGTTTTTAGCATGTTTGAGTGGCTGGGTTGAGAGAGGAGCTCAGAGGTGGTATCGTAGGATGTATAACTGGGAATGGCAGTGTCTCTGGGTGGAATTCCCGATTCCTAAAGCCTTCCTTGTGGAATATATAAGGTGACAGTAGAGTCGTCCTTGTGGAATACATAGGGTCTACATCCTGGTGTGGGTTGTTTGGAGATTCTTGGGCAATGTTTGCCTAGGGTGTGTTCTCCCTGTCTTTTCCTTCTCCTATTGCTTGAGCTCATGACGAGGTTCCCATCTAGTGGCAAGGCGGCGGCTAACGCACAGTGGGTGGCCTTCCAAGGCACTTTAAGAGCATTGGGAGTCTTGGCTCTCAGTGGTGGTGGTCAGGGCAAAGTCCAGCAGGCTGAAATTTGAAATCTGTTGGCGTTGGCCCTCTTGACTTGAGCCAAATGAAATCATTTGTATGATGTGGGCACTCCTCCCTTTCGTCCATGCCAGGCTTTGTGGACTCAGATGAATTGGCAATAACGTCAGCTAGTGCACGCGGGGGTGGAAAGACTCTTGCCCACTCCCAACGTGCTAGCATGGGATCACATGGTGGTCATGGTGAAGGGAAGTGGGGCTCCAGTCATGGAAGTAGTGTGCACGAACAAAAAACTCAGCATCGGGGTGGCGGATGACAAGGAGGAACAAATAACCATGGATCTGGATGGCGTGCAACTCCCGACCCGTAGGAAGTTCAACACTATTGTTTGGAAAATTTTCGAGAAATAATTCAAACTTTGATGGATCGAGTGGATGCAGCAGAATGGGTTTGTTGGGAGGAGCATGCCGAGTTGATGGCCACACTAGATAGGATGCACTGTTTCTAGTGCCAGGTTAGGGAGCGAGTGGTGGTGGTTTGGCAAGCCCAAAACCACCTTGCAGAAAAAGTGGAAAATTTGGAGACTTGGCTAACGCACTTCAAAAGGCATGTCCAGTGTAACTTTTGTCCACCTCCTCCTCCAGGAACAACCTCGAACAACCCAACCTCCATTGCGTTGGATGGCTAGTATGCTCTCAGGTTTTTTTTATGCATTGTATGTCTTTTGGTGCCTCTGGCCCTCTCGTTTGTGGACGTTGCCATTAGCCTCCTTTCTGTATTTTTGTCACTTGTTGCAAACATTGGTCAACAAACTCAGTCTAGATGAGACCACCTTCTTTTTGTTCTATGGTTGTACATATTTTTCTCCATATGAATAGAATATTGACTTACAAAATTTTTTTATTCAACCACTATTTTTTAACGGCTAATTCCTAACAGATAACTTTGGAACCAAATGCATCTCTGCTATTTAAACATTATGATTGATTGATTGATTTTTTCACCTTTTTCCTGAGGATGAACCACATTATATGGTTCCAAACGTCGACCAACAACTTATGATATGATTAATCCAAAAGACATTACCAAAATTATATTCATCTAATAATATTAGAATCTACCCTTGATTATTAAGTTATGTTGCTATAACACATGGCCATTGGAAGGCCATGGGTTCAATTCTGCTTGACACTCTTGAGTTAGGCTCCGATTGAGTTGGGCTCCAATTAATTTGGCTAGAAAAACATGATCCCTTCAGGAAGATCTACCCAAAATAAAATAAAAAATATTAACATCTAAATTAATCAAGTTATATATAACATATAAAAAGATGGTATACCCACCTACACTCAAGAGATGTCCATCCTAATATTTTGTTAGCAACAAGACACCCATAACCAATTTAAATCATTTGTTCCATAAAGGATCTTGATCTTCCAATGTATTCGATGCAATTTAATTATATGTGTATCAATATTATGAAATCTCTTATAAAACAAATTATATAATATCTAATAAGATGCTATTAAAGTGTATCTTTTGGGTAAAGGGCTTTTTAAATAATTTCATTTCAATTTAATTATTGCTAGTTTTCCAATCCAAACCAATATTGTACAGATGTTGTAATATAATGTCATGTAAATAAAAATTAAATTAAATAAGAAAATTAATATATATAATATAAATATTTTAATTTGGCCAAAATATAATATAAAAATATAAATATAAAAAATTGAACTAAAAATAACAAATAAAATAATTCTATAAAAATAAAATAATAATAAAAAGGGCTTATGATATTTAATCATGTTATAAGAAAATTAAATTAAGCTGCTAAAATTTTACCCTGGGCTTAGAGGGATCAAATTTTACTTTCTAGTGGAATAAATTTGGAATTAAAATGAAACTAGACTGGTTATGAGTGTTAAGAGAATTGGAAAATAAGGTAACATCAGATTAATACCATTTCCACTGAATGCATTAGATAACCTCTCCTCTCAACCCACTAGCGTTAACAAAATTTGATAACCTCTCAACCCGCTAATGTTAGCCAAATTGGTGGTCTTTCACTGCTCGATGGGGAGGTGTAACCCTAGCCTAGTGGTCTCCCCCATTTTTCTTCTCCACAGAGTGGGCAAAGAATTCAGGCACAAGAGCTCCGCCGTGGAAGATGCTACTAAAGCTAAGGACTGAATTTGATATTTTCCTCATTCGAGATTAAACCTCGATGTTAGATAGCCCAACTAAAAAGAGAGCTCAAAAAGTATTTGTCAAAGATGAAAAATCACATTCAGCGGTGGAAGAGCCAGACGAGAGGTGGACAGGAAGTGATATGATATTGATATGTTTCCTTCCACAAGAAGGACTGGATTTAATTTTTTGGATTGTTACTTCTATGGCTTGATCTGAAGACACCTTGATCGCTCTTACCATATGTGATCCTTCCTCCTCTCTTCTAAATGGTGACCATTTAAAATTTCATCCCTTTTGTGCTTATTGCTTCAAATCCTGATTTTAGCTTGGAATTCATCCATGGTTCTCAGCTAAGACCAATAAAATCATCAAGGAAATTAATTTTGTAATCTTGCCATAATAGAAATCAAATTTCCTTACTTTTATGAGGCGCCCTAAAGATTTGTTGCAAACACTGATCATAATAGGGCTTGCACAGTGTCTATTGTGGACACCCGTTGTTCTAATGGTGTTGGTATTCTAACCTTTTGAATTCATATTATACGTCGTAGATGTCTTTCATGTCAAATAGAATAAATCTCAGAAGACACTACCTACTGGCAGACATCCATTTTGAAGTAATAATGTCACTGTTATGAAATATCTTCTTAAAGCTTCACTGGAATTTTGTGTTATGCGTACTTTTTGCAATAAACAGTTGGTAAATCCCAGGAAGATAAGACAGCTCGGGTAGAAAGATGTGTGTTTGGAAACAAAAGAAATAAATTTAAAACACAATTGGGAGAGCTCAAGCAACTTTGCAACCACAAACAGGTTAGTACCCATACTGTAAAAAGAGACTGAAATTAAATGAAGGATACACATCGAATATTAAATGTTAGTATCATGTCTGGATCATCTTCTGTATGTTTGTGTTTTTTGAACATATTCAAATCGACATAAAAGTTTGCCAGGGGTAAAAGTCCCAAAAAAGTGTTAGTTGAATAGGCAACGGCTCGCAAGGCTTCCGCCCTTGTTATTGGCACATCTGAGTGTTTTGTTACATGGTAAACTGCTTAGTATCTCTGCTCTCTGTTTGATTTTTAACTATGTAAAGCTTTGAAAGATGCAATTTTTCCCCTTGCTTTTCACCGAAGGCTTCATATTTGAGGTTCTCGTTCTTGAAAACTTCCGGTGAGGCCAACTTATTGCCTTGAACATTTTATTTCAGGTGAAAAAGGAAACGGTCAAACTATCTTGTGCAAAATTCTCCTGCAGAATGCTCTGTCATTATTGTTCGAAACGGAAAAGTTGTGCAATACAAAGAAAATCGACGGACAATGTCGAATGAAGCAGATGCAAAGCAGTCTTCTTCGTTGTTTTTTTTTCGTCGCATCTCAAGTATAGACAGAGCACAAAATGAACCCTCATTTTTATATTGAACAAGGTGGTTATATATCTTGCGGGCATCATAGATATCGAAAATGTCACTAGCTAGGCCATGAAAATCTACGTATTTGTTTGTTCCAGACTGAATAAGATAGATTCTAACTGGTCTATCTTCACAGATTTCGAAACACTAGAAGATATGTATGACAGATCATAAAAATATTGTGGATGAGGGAAACATTTCTGTTCCACAAGACTGGACTGACCTATACAATATCCAACAGGGCTTCTCCACCTTTGCCTCTCTGCAACCAGTGGGTGTATCTAGAGTTCCCTGAACCCCTTGCTCTCTTTATGCTGAGATAATTTGGATCCACCCCCAATTCTCTGCAAACCCAACCCCCTTTCAGCTCTTCCAGACTCTTGTCGGGGGAATTTCCACATTCACAACTCGCTACCACCCTGACCTTGCAAGCACCGATGTGAGACAGATATATCCCAAACTCTACTAACATTAGGATGAGCAGAACAATGGACACAGACCTGACCTGGAACCCACTGAGGCCATGCCTCTGGCACTTCTAGTGCCCGTCATCCCAAAGCCCAGACACATTTGATTCCCCGACGTGAGGTTGAATAAACTGCTCCATTCTAACAAAATTTACAGGGTTAAGGCCAATAACATACCAGGAATAGTTGTCAATGACTGACGACATCGACGATCTCTGTCTCCCGAGAATTCCCCTCATGCACTAGTTCCATAGGAGTGTGAACGCCCAAACTACCTTCCTCAACAAGCTAAATAGAATGTTTCCCACTCCAAATGCCCTTAAAACTCTACCACCTTCAGACATTAAACATCGCATGCTTGCTGCCACTGCTCTAAATGCTATCTACATGCAAAGGGTGGTCGTAACGATCCTTAAGATCCACATTAATATCTGGGCCTGAACAAGCCACTAATGTTGGCTTGCACCCCGATCAGGGATTGTTGATATATATTTTAAATATATGTATTTTAGTTTTTACTCAGAGATAATGAAAATATAAGTGGTATAGTATAAAATTATATTATTAATATTTATTATTGTAAACTTGAATATGGAATATATTGAAACAATATATATGTTAAACATCTAATTCTTGTTATTGTAAACTTGAATATGGAATATATTGAAACAATATATATGTTAAACATCTAATTCTTGAAATTAAGTTTGGGTTAGTGTGTTATCATGATTAGTTGTTAGAGTCCAAAAAAAACCTGGAAATTGAATCAACAATTTTCTTGTTGTATTGATATGTAAACATTATACATCATTCTTTAACACCAATTCTTAATATAGTTAAGTTGGTTTCCAATATTGTTCTCTAACAATCGTAACAGTGGTTTCAGAGTGAGTAGTTCATCAGCGTTGTTGATTGAATTATGCCACTAGTTTTGTGGCCAACAAGAACATTAGGCAGAAGATCTTGGAGGACATTCTTGATTGACGTATTACATCAGAATGTGTATGTGTGTGATTCTTCGTTGTGCGTGTTGGTAAGTAGAGTATTCAAACAGAACAAGTCGGAGTGGGCAAAGAACCAGTCAGAGTGTGCGATGAGCGTTGAATGGGAACAACATGATCTGTGGACTATCTCTTGAAGAGGCAGCAATGTGGAAGGCAAGCTTTTCTGGGCTTATCTGCAGTTCAGATGTCATTCGATTTGGCTCAGGCTTGTGAACGATAAGAAAAAATCCCAAACCCTCACTCAATTTATGTGGTGAGTGGAATTAAAAACTAAATTGAAAGATTGATTTATGTGGTGTGTGGAATTAAAAACTAAATTGAAAGATTGAAAGTTTTATGCATGGCGGTTGGTCATTAGAAAATCCAAGAATTTCTAGAGGATTGTAAGGTAATCATGATGATCCATTTTTAATCCTGGTGGTCAATGTTGTTGTTATTCTACTCCACCGTGTTGGGCCTGCGAAGAGCTGTGTTGCGGACACTACATGTTATGTTGTGTTGCTTGTAAGAGATTACAAGAGTATACACAGAAGAAACCATTTCCATTGCTTGTGTATGTCTCTGATTAATTTTTGAGCCTATATGCGTCATGTTTTTTTAGAAGTTGTCATCTTGGCGTCGTTTACCACTAGAATTCCTTCAGTCTCGTAAAAAACCACTTATGTAACTGGTTCCCTTGCATCGTAGTTACCACCAAAGGCCAATCTAATATTGCCAGCAGGTTGTTCTTTATCAAAGCTCATGGTTTTTGCCCTGGTCAACAACAATTCCTACAATTTAAATATTTTGTCAATTTACATATGCAGGTCCAAGAATATGTGATGCCTATCTACAATGTTATATTTTTATTATATTATATATATTAATGTGTTTTGATTGCCCAAAGGCATTAAGAGGAACTACAGACATGGAATGCGGCTATATCCGCTCCGCATATGCATGTGTTCAGTTGCTTTCTGCAATTATGGTTTGAAGAGAAGGAAAGACTACGCGGAAAAAATAAAATTTGCAAAGGAGAAAAGATTGCACGGTGATTGACAAAATGCAATGGAGAATTAGCATGGCTCCAAAGATTGACCTATCTGGGGCAAGGCACATTTCGGCAGATCGAACCCATTTTTTTAATTTTTGAATGAGCCCATGTACAGTAGAGTGAACAAGATACAAAAATTTGTATCCATTTTCCTGTCGACTAAGTGTCAACAACTACCGAAGATTTCGAGAATTAAATGCCTTTACCTTGGTTATGAATTATGCTAGTTGGTACGCATATGGTTGATTCCTACAGGCTTAGCCCTTAAAACTGTGATGTCCTAGAGTGCTCTGGAAATTCGGTGCGAGACGTGAAGGTATCCATACACCTGATTTGTTTAAAAAGTCAGAACAAATTTTTTTTAAAATGGAAATGATGTGAGAATTTTATTATTATATAGAAGGAAAAGTCATTGTCGGTGATGCCTTTGAGTGAGTGATGGCAGCATTCAATGTAGTGGCTCGTAAGGGAGAAAAAAATAAAGGTCAATAATATTGTTGGTGTACATGCACTTACACTAGCTGTGTTGGTGTACATGCACCTAGATTAGCTTCAGTTAACTTATTGCTTGCATGTGGCACATGTACACATTAACATAAGATAAAGCACACTTAGCTTTAGTTAGCTTTAGTTATTGCATGTACAACTAAGCTTAACTTAGTTGCTTTTATGTGTTTATTCTAAAAACTAATATCCTAGAATCAATTTTATTTTTTCATTCTTTTCTCAATTCTTGCTCGCTTCCTTCCTTCTCTTGCAAGCTTGTTTATTGTTTTGTAGATCTAGATCTGTGTATCTCAAAAATCTTACATGGTATCAGAGCATTGGGATCTGTAATCAGTGCACAAGCAATTTTATTTGCAGGTTCAGAAGATTGAAGCAACAACAAAGAATGGAGTCTAAATTGGAGTTTCCATAATTGGCAATTCTTACTCCATATAATTATTTCGAATGGAAGCCAAAGATTCAACTTCATCTCAGAAGTAGAGGCTTATTTCGAATAACCATGGAAACGAAAGTTGAACCAACATCGGCACTGGAGAAAACAAGATATTTCAATCGCATGGACGAGGCCTTCGGCATCCTATGTTTATCTATTTCTCCGAAACTGCTATTTCATGTTGAATCATGTTCAACTCCAAATGAAGTATGGAAAATTTTGGAAGGATTGCTTGAAAAACAGGATGAAATGCAAGGTCACATTCTCGAAAATGAGTTAAACTCATTAGATCCGAGAAACTTTGAGAACATTCAAGATTTTTTCACAAGGTATAAAGCCTTGTTGGTTCAGCTGAAAGGATGCGGGATCGACAAATCCAAGCAAGAAAATCAGTTGATTCTTTCCATTTTATCAAAACTTGGTCCAGAGTATGCAGTATTCGTCTCTACATTCCACACAGTCAGATCTGCAACTGGTGCAGCTTGGAAGATGCCCTCACTGGATTCTTGTATTCAGTCTTTGATGCATGAGCAAGATAAGCTCATCAAAATGGGCACACTTAAAAATTCCAAAGCGCATGCACTTAC
>APFE030408462.1:546-12515 GCA_000404065.3 Pinus taeda
TGTATAAATATGTATTATAACATTGAAAGGAACATAATGAAAAATCAAGCTGGTAGTCCTGGTTTTGGGATCCAGTGGGAAATCTCTGTGTATACGTGTTTTATGTGTTATGCTCGCATTTTTATTTTTCCTGTGATTTAGAATTTGTATGCAGGTAATTTTATGTACGGGGTTAAAACCTACACTTGGGAAGGGATCTCGATTCAACATAACCAATTGAACTACTCCATCATCGGTAATCTCCTTAATGACATAGGGCCCTAGCTAGTGCATTCTGAATTTCTATGGAAATTTATCAAACTCGTTGTCATATAACAAAACCAGATCATTTACCTTAAAGGTGCGTAGCTTAATGTGCCGATCATGCCATGCTTTTTTGCGCTTCTTTTGGACCTATTGGTGAAATCCAGCTAGAAATCTTTCTTCGTCAAGCTCAGCAAGTTGCGCAAGCCTCTCTTCCAGGGCTCCGTGATCTGTCATACCCGTGAGTGCCGCTATGTGCAGACTAGGCACAATGTATTCCATGGGCATCACTGCTTCAACATCGTAAACAAGCCTAAAGGGTTTCTGTCCATTCAAATTTTTGCATGTCGTCTGATAGGCCCTTAGTACTGCGGTATGCACAGGTCCAAATCACTTTGCTTAGCGTTGCAAACCTTGATCAGCGCATTCTCCAGCACCTTATTAAATGCTTCCACTATCCCATTAGCCTATGGGTGATAAGCCGTGTTTTTCTGGTGATATGCCTAAAATTCCTCCGTCAGTGCGTTGATAGTTTCGTTCAGAAAGTTTGTATGGCGGCGATGGCAAAGTCTTGTTGTAGGGCCAACTGCACATTATTGATCTACAGTTCACTGATTATTTGCACAGCGCGTTGTTTGCGGGCCCTCAGCTCTACAATCACTCCATCCTGCAGTAGGTGGAGCACCTTGCCAAGGAGCATTGCCAAGTTCAACCACACTCCCTTGAGGGCGCTAACAGCGGGCCTATTGGCTTAATTTTCTGTGGTCAATGCTCCATCTGGTAGCACTATCGCTTGGGAGTCCTTGCATGTAGCAACTCAACATCTTCTGAAGTACCGATAGCGAGGCTGGTGGACACCGTGCTAGCCTGTGATGTGCGGATCTGCAGCTCATGCAGACCCGTTTGGATGGCCCCCAATACTTGTTGTTGCTGCAGCTCAAACTACTACAGGACCTCCATGGTGACATCCCGCACCATGTCTCCATTGTCATTCAAATCTCCCTCTGTGAGGGTGATTGTGTCTAGTGATGCCTTACTGGTCTTGGATTTCTTCCGCAGCCCCACTTTTTCTAGTTCTCTCGGACATTTAATGCGATATGACGTTGTCTGCTATTCTGCTCCATGTTGCTCTGTTTGCCCGTCCGTTTCTTCCTCTATTTCGGGTGAATGTGACCTCACGCCTTTGTCAGAGTCCTGATTTATTTCACCTGTCCACTTTTCTACTTGCTGGGCAGCATCACGCTCTGCCTAGGCCTTGTCAGCGGTTTCCTTCTTCCTTTTCTTGGCCAGCTACGTCATCTTGAGCTTGGCCTCCTCCTCTTTGCACTACGCAGCGAACTTGCTCGACTCCACCGCCAAGTCTAAGATAATGCACCACTTTTCCGGCCAACGATCTAGTACTTCATCAATCGCATCATCCGTTTCCAAGTAAGGCAAATCATACCATGTCTGCTCAGGGTCCTTTTGTGCCCTGATTGATACGCGGTGAAAGTCTTCCTTGAACTTCGCGTACTCCTGCAGTTTGGAAAACACGGTAGGTGACAATCATGGTTTGCAATTGATAGCCATGTAGATGGTCATTTCCATCAAGATCCAGAAGATTTTTCTATCCTTGATGCACTCAGCATCCTTGGTAGCCCATAGCGAAGCGTACTTTTCTACTTCTGGTAGGTCTAGCACCACTGAGGGCAATCAACTGTCTTCCTGCAGCTCCTAGGCTACCAACACAATAGATAGCAAGAGCCACACATAGTGTTAGGTCTTGCTGAGCTCCTGTGCCTCGCAGTAGTTCGCAAGGAACTCACTGCATAGATAGCACGCCCAATTAAACTGGACTCCTCCACCGCATTGAGTTTCTAACGCGATGACTGGTGCCAACACTTCATCTGCGCGACACTTCCTCATAACCTTTCCTGCCAAAATCTGTGGGGCCACCTTGACCACAGGGTCATAGATACTCGAGATGGCATATTCTCGCGGCTTCTTCACGAGCTTGAATTTCTCCTTCATGGCCTCCGTGAGGGCCTGCTTGCCACCTTTTCCACCAAACATTATGGCCATATTTTCCCCTGTGTATGGTAGTCAAGTGATCCTATGGATCAATCTGTTGGTAATGGGTATTGGCTCCTCTAGCCACAAACACTCATCGTGCACCAAGCATAGCATCTACTTGATGACCAATACTATAATGGGAGTGTGATTGTAGTGCATCACCCATAGAAGGTTGAGTAGAGATGCCTTTTCTACTCCCCTGAGCCACTCCCGCGGTTCCAATGCAGTCATCCCGGTGGTTGTGTCAACAATGCGATGCATTAGTTGCTCTGTCCCCAAGTGTGGGAACTTCTCATGGTCAGCTAAGTCCTAATATTCCAGTTTCAATAGAGGAACCCGCCCCAATCGTGGTCCTTCAAAGGCAATTTCATCTTGTAGCAGAGGTGTGTGCAAGGCGACCTTGCTTTCGTCAATGTCCTTCGGCACTTTGGTCTTGCCCTTGCGCGGAGGGACATATTCGGGAAACTTAGTGATAGGGTCAGCACCCTTGACTTCAACTTCCTCCACTTCCACGCCCAACTCCTCATCATCCATTGGGATGTCCTCAATTTCTTCCTCCTCCTACTCCAAGTTAATGGCTTTGCCCTTTTCTTGTGTGGTGGGCTTGTCCTTCGATGGGTTTCTTCTAGGGGACGTGCGCACTAGTATCGCCGCCTGCTTGCCTTTCTTATCCTTTGCACTCTCCTTAGTTCGGGTTGGATTTGATCTAGGCATCCATGGGGATTTGGGGACTTTAGCGGGTACCTATGCAACTTCTGGAGCAGCTCCCTCTCCCTCCCTAATAACCTCCGACACAGCCCTCTCGACTGTCACTGCTTCAGCGTCCATAACTTCAGATCCTAAGATAAAATCATGTATGTAATTATGGTTGGATTCTAGGAATCGATTAAACACTGGGCAGGCGATCAATGCTTCGATGAATGCACGGATCATGCACATCTGAGAGCTCACCAACGCAATGTTCAAAATGCCAAGTGTTTTTTGTTGGGCCTCCACCTGTAAATTATAGGCCATTTTGAATTCAAATTTGACCGTTCCCCCCACATTCGGTTCATTGATGCTAGATTGGCAGCAGATTTCCAAGGATCTTACCCATAAAGTTTGTCTTAAATGCCGGCCACTCACTCCATTTGGCCACATTCCTATTGTCAAATCATGAACAGTGACTTTAACAGTCACTTTCCGGCTAACCTTCGCAATTTCTCCCTGGGTAGTGCAGCTCTCTTCGCATTGTCGTGAACCCTGTGACATTTCCTCATTCTGCACAATCCTCCAATCACGCAGTTCTCCACCTCTGTCAGTCCTGAGGACTTTGATGTAGTGTCCACTTTTTCTCAACAAAATCTTTGTATTGGCGAAAGTGCTCAAACACTTCACTTTTCTGTTTTAGGAGGCGACCTTTCTTTCGGCAATGTCCTTCGGCACTTTGGTCTTGCCCTTGCATGGAGGGACGTATTCAAGCAACTTAGTGATAGGTTTAGAACCATTGACTTCAAATTCCTCAACTTCCACACCCAACTCCTCATCATCCATCGGGATGTCCTCAATTTCTTCCTCCTCCGGCTCCAAGTTAATGGTTTTGCCCATTTCCTGTGTAGTGAGCTTGTCCTTTGGTGGGTTTCTTCTAGGCGAAGCACACACCGATATCACTATTTGCTTGCCCTTCTTATCCTTCACACTCTCCTTGGTTGGGGTTGGCTTCGGTCTAGGCATCTGTGGTGATTTGGGGACTTCAGCGAGTATCTTTGCAACTTCTGGAGCAACTCCCTCTGCCTCCCTAACAACCTCCAGAACAACCACCTCAGTTGTCATTGCTTCGATGTCCATAGCTTCAGATCCTAGGACAAAACCATGGATGAAATTTCTGTTAGATTCTGGGAATCGATCAAACACTGGGCAGTCGAGCAATGCTTCAAGGAATGCACAGATCATGCATGTCTGAGAGCTCACCAATGCAATTTTGAAAATGCCAAGTGTTTTTCGTTGGCCGTGCACTTGTAATTTATAGGCTATTTTGAATTCAAATCCAGTTGTTCCCCACACATTCGGTTCATTAATGCCGGATTGGCGGCATATTTCCAAGGATATTACCCTAAAGTTTGTCTTAAATGCTGGCCACCCGCTCCATTTTGCCACATTCCTACCATCAAATCATGAACAATGACTTTAACAGTCACTTTCCAGCTCAACTGCGTGATTTCTCCCTGGGTAGTGTAGCTCTCTTCGCGATGTCATGAACCCTGTGACATTTCCTCATTTTGCACAATCCTCCAATTGTGTAGTTCCCCAAACCGGGGAATGTAGTTTATAGTCCTGCGCCTCCTTTCAGCTGCCTGGAGCGCTAAGACTATGCTACCTTCATATAGTCACCTGCTTGGATCACCGATGTGTGGCTTCAATCAGCTACCATTCACCTTTCCTGGGAAGGGATCTCCATTCAATTTAACCAACTGAACTGCTCCACTGTCGGTAATCTCCTTAATGAAATAGGGCCCTAGCCAGTGCATTCTCAATTTCCCTAGATATTTATCAAACTTGCTGTCATATAACAAAACCATATCATTTACCTTAAAGTCATGCAGCTTAATGTGTCGATCATGCCATGCTTTTTTGCACTGCTTTTCGACCGTTGGTGAAATTTAGTTAGAAATATTTCTTCCTCAAGCTCAGCAAGCTGTGCGAGCCTCTCTTCCAGGGCTACGCATCTGTCATACTTGTGAGTTCCTCTATGCGCAGACTAGGCACAATGTATTCCATGGGCATCACTATTTCAACACTGTAGACAAGCCCAAAGGGTGTCTGTCTAGTCAACTTTTTTACATATCGTCCGATAGGCCCATAGTACTATGGGTATGCGCAGGTTCCAATCACTTTGCTGAGAGTTGCAAACCTTGGTCAACGCGTTTTCCAGCACCTTATTAAATGCTTCCATTGTCCCGTTAACTATGGGTGATAAGGCGTGCTTTTTTGGTGATATACATGGAATTCCTCCATCAGCGCGTTGATCGTTTCGTTCAGAAAGTGCATACCACGATCACTCATGAAAATCTTTGGACACCAAAATCGCTTCAGTGCATACTCAAAGAGGAACTTTGCAGAAGTCGTGTTTGTGCAATCCTTCACAGGCTGTGCCTCCACCCATCGACTCAAATACTCAATCGCAGTGATAATGTACTGTGCTCCCGTCTTCTTTCCTTGGGGCTGAATAGGTCCCACAAAATCTATCTCCCATTTCTTGAAAGGTTGCAACGTCATCTATGGGTTCAAAGCCAGCTCATCTCTCCACGATGGCCTGCCAGTCCTTTGACATACATCACACGCCTTGCAGTAAGCTTTTGAATCCTGATGGAGGGTGGGCCACCACAATACTGCGCATAGAATATTTTGTGCATTCTCTCTTCCTGCATAATGGCCTCCCGCGGCGCCCCCATGAGCATCCGTGAGGATACTTCTCCTTTCAAACTCCAGTACATATCACAGTAATACTTCATCAGACCCCATTTTGTATAGATGTCTGGTAATGATAAAAAAAAAAAAATTGCGCATACATGTTGGATAGTGTAACTTTCTAGGGCATTTCCTGTTGTTAGGAAGTGTATGATGTCTTGAAAGTGTCCATCCACAATGTGCACTGCAAATAAATGCGCGTCAACCAATCCCTCCTCCAAATTAGTGGGCTCTTCCCTCGTTTCAATGCGCGACAGATAGTATGGTCCTATGTTCAGTCGTCTATGCTTCACAATAACTTCAAATCATATTTTTGGAACAATAACAACCACCTACAAATTCTCCCCCTCGACATAGGCTTATTGACCAAGTATTTCAATGCAGAATGATCCGTATACATCTTAAAATGTCCAACCAGCAAATAGTGCCTAAACTTTTCTGATAGTCCTCGTTCCAACAGAATGTGACATCCTTTTTCAACAACTTTTCCATACACATGGTGATCTGGGCATAGCCATTGATAAACTTCTTGTAGGACCCAGTATGTCCCAAGTTTGTGTGTAGCTGTTTCACACTCCTTTGCACCTCCAAGTTAAGTGTCATTGTGATCTTCATGGGATCTACCATCAGTCCCTGTCTACGAACCACATGACCTAGCAGAGTCCCAAAAGGCACACAAAACAGGAATTTCTTCAGATTGAGTGCAATCTGGTACCTTCGACAAGTATCTAGCATCAAGCACAAACTTGCCACATGGCGTTTCACCAGCCCCAACAAAGTCGAGTCATAAAAGTACACCTCTAGAAACTTATGATAGAATTCTTTGAATGCAGCAATGGCTACGTGTGAAAAACTCGGAGGCACATTCTTCAATCTGAAAGGCATTACAGTGTACTGGAAACATCCCCATTCAGTCGCGAAAGTCTTGATTCTATCTTCAAACGCGATTTTGATCTAGTGGTACTCATAGAACCCAATAGTGAAGGAGTACACTTCCTGGCCACCTACATTATCCAATACCTCGTCAGTGAATGGAGTCGGGAAAGTATCATGTACGCAAGCGTGATTCAAATTCCTAAGATCTATGCATATCCTTATTTCATCCTTCTACTTCTTTTCCTATAGCACCATTGGGCTCACCCAATCAGATTCTTCTACAGGCTTAATGATGCTTGTCGCGAGGATCTTGTCTAGCTGTTGGGTAGCGGAGGCCCCATGTAAGGGTTTTGGGGCTCAAAGCCCGCAATTTGGGGTAACAATATGTTAAAGGCTCTGCGAGTTGCACAAAGCGCGAATTGTAATGAGTCAAGTCAAAGGGTTGTCCACCCGAAAATAATGTAAGAAAATAGAAAGCGAGTCGGCCTGCCCATGGTCTGTGGACCATGGAAATGTATAAATAGAGCAAGGCTCTATGGTTAGAAGGGAGTTTTTGGGTTTTTGATCTTGAATGTTATGGGTTTATGAAGGAAATATTCTCTCTACATCTGTAAGTCCGAGTCAAGGGTGTTGGTAGATAGATAGAGGCTCTGCAGTTGTGTGCACAGAGGCCTGGTAGAGTTCGCAACTCTGTGCACGGACCCCTGCAGATGAGTGCGCAGGGTGGATCTGGTTTTATTGGAAAGGAGATCAATAAAGATAAGAATTTTTGAATCGTTGTGTGGTTTATCACGAATCTATTTGTTTCTCATGCTCTAAAATTATGCATATTTATGATTGCGCGTACTAGTTTTTATTGTTAAATGTTTTCTTAAAGACCTTAAGAGGCATATAAGTTCTATAATAAACTTGTTAATAGCAAAGCCCATAGGTGTGGATCTGCGTGGAAGCCTGAGAGCAGTACAGAGTAGCGCGAGAGCGGAGATCGGTTCGCGACCCCATCCAAACCACATCAAGATATCCCAAGGGTGCGGAAATCTAGTTCTAGCACCCTCCACTACTACCTCGAGTGAGACTTCAGTCCACGCTCAGCGGACTGTTGCTGAAAGGGCTGGTAGCGCGGGATTTGTTTGGCTAAATAACTCTTCTGAACCTGGGTCAGGCCCTAATAAGCCAACAAATGGTTCCGCTGTCAGGACCGGGATCTGCCTAAGGGATGTTTGATGTCGGAACACTGGAACCCTACGAAGAAACAACTTGAAGATTGGTTGGATCAGAAGCTTCACGAGTTTGTGGTACAGGAAAACAAAAATCTGTGGATATCTGAAGAAAGGTGGCTAGATTGCTACATATACACAAAAATCCACAAGATCTTATCACGTCCTTCTCGACAGAATTGTATGAGTGGATCACGAGGCTAGCTGACAGTCAAGGAAGGTGCAGACTGGATCAGCCCATCATGTGGACTCCAGAGTTGGTGCGTAGGCTAGAGGCATTGATCTGAAAATCACTCGTGAGTGATTTCAGTTAATTAATTAATGAATGAAGGTATTACAGACTCATATGCTGGTGTGTGTCTATGTTATTTTAGGCAACGGATTGATTAGATTGCAAAATACACAGACACTGGAAAATGGAAAACAGTAAGAGAAACACAGTAAGAAAATACAAGAACAAAACAAATTAATAAGGAGTTCACCCAATCCTCCTGGGCTACGTCTCCGGTCCATCGTTCAGTGGTGTCCTTCTCTTATTGTGTCTTTAAAGAAAATTTTTTACAATGAGGAGCTCAATTTGGGTCTCTTGAAACAGATAATGCTTACTAGGGTGGTTCTTGGATTCCCCAAGCCACTAGAGTGCACAGACTCTTCCTTACCAAGTCTCGACCTCAACTGGTCTGAATGGGATGAGTCCAGCTTGGTACTCAATTCCCAATAGATATCCTCACAGGGAATTACTTGAACCTCTCAAGCCTTCTGTCTGCTCGATGCTGCCTTAGGTCAGCTCGGCTCTCTCTTTTCTACTTCTTGCTTTTTTTCTGTTCTGTCTCTTTGTCTCACTGTCTCCTTCTTTCTTACAGTGCTCTATCCTCCCCATTCTGTTTTCTGTCTGTTCATGGCTTAAAGCCAATTTGTCTGATGATTGTTTGCTCCCTCTTTTGCCCCTTCAGATCGCCTACTGTTGTTCGCTTAGAGTTCCCTGCCTTTGCGTCATCGCCACTGTGTAACGTCTCACAGGGAAGTGGCCACTTGTCCTCTCACAAACTGCACCAGCGCTTCCTCAAATGGTTCGATATTTCGGTTATGCTGTGTAATGATTCATCTGCCAACTCAGCGGTCAAATCATACTTTAGACTTTTATATGTCGTAGCTTAATTCTCCCTCCAGATTCGTTTTCTCAACGGGTGCAATCTCCGGCGTTAGATCTAGAGTCCCCAGATCTTACGGTGTTCGCTCTTATCGCGCGGTTGACTTGCTCGGACGTTAGCCTGCGATGAGAGAAGTTTTCTCTCTCATCCGCTGGACATGCATTGTTCGCTGTATGGCATCGCTAGGTCTCCTGACAATTCTGATTATTGCCCAACATGCCTCCGATATTCCACCAGTTTTGGAGCGCGGGACCCGCCTTTCGCTTTTAGCACTTTTTCCTACGGTTTCCTGACTTCCCATGCAATTGAGTGCTCAGGGATTTTCCTTCTCGAGGGGTTTTGCCCAGTGATGCACGATTATTAATCGTGCATCATAAACGATCTCCGTTTTCCGATCCAGACTTCCCAGCTGCTAGTTTGCACCCTGTGCGGTCTCCATGGGCCTTGGTCAGCGCGCTTTGACCAAGGTCCTCATCGTTACTTACTGGCTACAAACTGCCATTGTCTAGAGGTCCTTCTTGATAACTCTTTGTTCACAAGTTTTTGAACTCTGTCTTGATTTGATACAGTCATAGAGTTTTGATAATTTTCATGGATCCAATTTGGATCACGGCCTTCCCACAGAAAAGGCTTTTGGACCACCAAAAGTTGGTTTTCAAGCATCGACTAAGTGAGGGTACAATTGTCTCACTTGTCCAATCTCTATCCACTTTGCATTGCTCGGCTTTGAATCCTTGAGCCCAACTCTGAGGTACTCAACATCTCCCTTGCACGTCGTCCTCACCTTCCTGTCCAGAATTTTATTTTCCTGCAATTCACTAAGATATTCAGGTAACAAGTCATCAATAGAAGGAAATTGAATCTGCTCTTTGGGATCCTCAATTAGTGAAGGTTCAAACAATCTCAAAAAATCTGCATTCACAACTGAGTAGATGTGCATGTGAGCTGGTAGATCAAGGTGAAAAGCATTCTCACCAATTTTCTCAAGTATCTTGAAAGGTCCATACCTGATAGGCTTTAGATTGTTACCTTCACCTTGCATCTTGTCCTTGTTGATATACCGCTAGACTTGGTCACCAACTTGGAAACTATGCTCCATCCGATGCTTGTCATGCCTGGTCTTGTATTTGGCTTGGCTCTTTTCCAGTTGTTCCTGTACTTCCTGGTGGATCTCTTGGATTTGTTCAATGAACCTAGTTGCCCCATCCACGTCACTGTGTCCCTCAACTGTGGTGTCTTTACCAAAGACAAAATCCAAAGGAGACCTTGGTGTGAAACCAAAACAGGTCTCAAAAGGAGATCTCTGTGTAGAAGAATGTTTTTCTCTATTGTAAGCATGTTCCACATAACATAAATGTTCATTCAAAAGCTTAGGATTTTTGCTGCAATATCCCCTGAGCAACTGGATCACTATCTTGTTGACTACTTCGGTCTGTCCATTAGTTTGTGGATGAAAAGTTGTGCTTTTCTTTAGTTTGGTGTCCATTAGTTCCACAGACTTGACCAAAACTTCCCCACAAATCGGGTGTCTCGATCAGATAAAATGGGAGTGGGTAATCTAAAATGAACCCATACATGTTGAAAGAACAGTTTTGCAGTTTGTTCAGCTATAATATGTTTATTACAAGGTATCAAAATACACATTTTGCTGAACTTATCCACAACAACATACCGATAATCATGACCTTTCCTAGATTTAGGCAGTCCTCCAACAAAATCCATGGAAACACTTTCCCAAGGGTGAGAAGGAATTGGCAATGGGGTGTACAAGCCTAGTTTTCTATTGCTGGGCTTGCTTTTTGCACACATAGTACACCCTCTTACATATCTAGAAACTGTCTCATTCATTTTTAGCCAATAACAAAATCTTTGCAGTTGTGCAACTGTTTTACTTACCCCAAAGTGACCTGATATTAGAGAAGTGTGTGCTTCTCGAATTATCTTTACTCTTTTAGTTTGTGGAATGCGTAACCTCCCACAATGATACAAGAGTCAGTCATTTACATGATAATCCAATTCTTCTACTCGTTTGTCTTGACTTAAAGTTGCATATACATCTTTAAATTCTATATCTTGAGCATATTGTTCAATCTAATTCTCATGTAACACGGAATTATGCTTAAGTATAGTAGATGCATTTATAATGGGTCTAGATAACATATCTGCAACATTATTATGTATGCCCTTTTTATATTTGATGACTAAATGAAACTGTTGTAGAAAACTCATCGATCTATAGTGTCTTGATTGTTGTAACTTAGTTTGGGAGTGTAGATATTGAAGTGGTTGATGATTAGTATGTATTACTCTCTTTGCCCATTAAGTAATGTTTCCACTTTTTCACAGTATGTACTAATGCATACAATTCTTTATCATATGTAGGGTAGTTAACTACTACAGAATTAAATGTCTCAGAATGATAACATATGGGTTTACCATGTTGTGTCAACACTGCTCCCATGGCATAGTCACTAGCATCCATTTGGATCTCCAATGGTCTTGGAAGATCAGGCAGTGCCAGTACATGTGTTGTACTAATATTTTCTTTCAACGTGTCGAAGGCTTTCTGTTGTTTGCCTCCCCACTGAAACACCTTGTTCAATCCTGTTAAAGCATTAAGGGAGCTGCAATTGAGGAAAAATTAGAAATGAACTTTCTCCAATATTATGCTGCTCCTAAGAAGCTTCTAACTTCTGTAGCAGATTTGGGTTTAGGCCAGTTCACAATGACTGCCACTTTAGAGGGATCTATCTTCAATTCACCACCCCCTACTATATGACCCAAATAATTTACAGATGTTTTTCCAAATTCACATTTTGGGAGTTTAACATAAAGTTTTTCTCTTTTCAAAACATCTGGTGTCTTCTTAACATGCTTTATGTGTTCTTCTCACGTTTTGCTAAATATCACAATGTCATCCAGATACACAATAACAAAATCATCAAGAAAAGGTCTGAGTACATCATTCATTAATCTCATGAAA
>APFE030408462.1:14312-28793 GCA_000404065.3 Pinus taeda
CTCATCTATACTAGTGGGATTAAACATGAGGATAGTGTGCCTCATGTAGCTGTGTAGACCACCAATGTACTTCAACAGAGTCTCAGGTGAGTCTAATGCGATTCCTAGAATCAATGCTCTCTTTCTAAATTCTTGAGTGTATCCGTGTACACTTTGCCCTTTCAACTGTCGAAGAGTTTGCCAACTCATCATGGCTTGCTGCATGTAGGCCAATAGATAGAACTGCTTTTTGATTGCAGAAACAAGTTCACTCCAGACAAAGATAGTCTTACCATGTCTCTTCAGGTCAGCGTGGGTCCTGCCTTCCCACCAAACCAAGGCAGTGCCTCCAAGGCGTAGGCTTGCCAGCTAAATCTTTTTCTTGTTTGAATCGATACTCTGCACTCTACAATAAACATCTATTTGTCTAATCCAATTGTCCAACTTTTTTGCATTCAACTCTCCATCATATATAGGTAAATCAAATTTGACATCTAATTTAATCAAAGATGCCTTCTTTTTATGTTCAGGGCTATTAGGAGGTGTGAGAAAGCTTTCTTCTTTCCCTTTGCCTTTTGAGTGGTCATTGAAGTGAGACTCATCTTCTCCTTTGTCTTGTTTGGACCCTGATGAATCTTCATCCTTGTGTTTTCTAAAGTCCCTATACATTTCCTCTACCATGGACTTTATGGCTAGGAAACTATCTATGAATTGAGGGTCTAGCCCCATAGAACCTTCCTCTGACATTGTCTTCGAAGGATAGAATCTCCCAATTTCAGGATTAGTTTCGACCAACTCTCCTTCTCCTAATTTGAGCTTTGATCTATTTAGCATTCAATAGCTAAATCCAACACTAGCTTGTCTAACCTTAACATCGTAAAGCTCTGATACCACTTGATCTGAAAATCACTCGTGAGTGATCTCAGTTAATTAATTAATGAATGAAGTTATTACAGACTCATGTGCTATGTGTGTATATGTTATTTTAGGCAACGGATCAATCAGATTGCAAAATACATAGACACTGGAAAATGGAAAACAGTAAGAGAAACACAGTAAGCAAATACAAGAACACAACAAATTAATAAGGAGTTCACCCAATCCTCCTAGGCTACATCTCCGGTCCAGATTTTAGTGGTGGCCTTATCTTATTGTGTCTTTAAAGCAGAGTTTTTACAATGAGGAGCTCAATTTGAGTCTCCTGAGACAGATAATGCTTAGTAGGGTGGTTCTTGGATTCCCCAAGCCACTATATTGCACAGACTCTTCCTTACCAAGTCTCGACCTCAACTGGTCTGAATGGGATGAGTCTAATTTGGTACTTAGTTCCCGACAGATATCCTCACAGGGAATTATTTGAACCTCTCAAGCCTTTTGTCTGCTCGATGCTACCTTAGGTCAGCTCGGCTCTCTGTTTTCTGCTTCTTGCTTTTTCTCTGTTCTGTCTCTCTGTCTCACTGTCTCCTTCTTTCTTATAGTGCTCTATCCTCCCCGTTTTGTTTTCTATCTATTCATGGCTTAAAGCCAATTTGTCTCATGACTGTTCAATTCCTCTTCTGCCCCTTTGGATCGCCTGTTGTTGTTCACTTGGAGTTCCTTGCCTCTGCATCATCGCCACTGTGTAACGTCTCACAGGGAAGTGGCCACTTGTCCTCTCACGAACTACGCTAGCTCTTCCTCAAATAGTTCAGTATTTCGGTTACACTGTGTAATGATTCATCCTCCAACTCAGCGGTCAAATCAGACTTTAGACTTTTATATGCCGTAGCTTAATTCTCCCTCCAGATCCGGTTTCTCATGGGTGCAATCTCCGCCGTTAGATCTGGAGCCCCTAGATCCTACGGTGTTCGTTCTTATATCACGGTTGAATTGCTTGGATGTTAGCCCATTATGAGAGCGGTTTTCTCTCTCATTTGTCGAACACGCGTCGTTTGTTGTATGGCATCGCTTGGTCTCCTGACAAATTCGCTTACCGCCCAACATGCCTTTGATATTCCGCCGGTTTTGGAGCGCGAGACCTGCCTTTCGCTTTTAGCGCTTTTTCTTGGCTTCCCATGCAACCGAGAGCTTGGGGCTTTTCCTTCTCGTGGGGTTTTTCCCAGTGATGCACGATTATTAATCACGCATCAGAAAAGACCTTCGTTTTCTGATCCGGACTTCCTAACTGCTAGTTTGTGCCCTGCACAGTCTCCATGGGCCTCGGTCAGTGCGCTTTGACCGAGGTCCTCATCGTTCCTTGCTGGCTACAACTGCCACTGTCTAGAGGTCCTTCCTGATAGCTCTTTGTTCACAAGTTTTTGAAGTCTGTCTTGATTTGATACAATCATAGAGTTTTGATCATTTTCATGGATCTAATTCAGATCAGGCATCTGAAGATAAAATCACATGAGCAGTAGATCACTGGTTGGATCGAATAATAGGAGGATTTATCACCGAATTCGTGATAGACACAACTATGAGTTACAATGAAGCAGAAAGGCGATTTCTCCAAGGACCGTGGGGTAAGTACATCAAATCGTTGAATACTTGGATCAAAATGTTGTTATGTGAAAAATGGGTTATGCGCATCCATTGATGTCTAGGGTAACGAGGAGCGGAAGAGCTATCGAGGGACCGAAGGATTAGAAAACAGTCCTCTGATTTCACTTTCACGAGAAAGTGAGGAGGAGCTCGCAGGGTTCTCTCCAAGAAGTGCAGTTCAATTGATAAAGCAGCATATTCCACTGATACCACCATCGTCCATGTCATCACCTACTTCACCTACATCAAACCCATCTTCACTTACCCCACCTCCGCCACCACCGAGGGTTGGAATGGCGAGTGCGATCAAGTTTCCGGTATTTAGAGGCATAGGAAATGAGGAATCAGATCAGTTCTAGTTCATGGTAAAGGTTTTATGGGAAGCCCAAGGCGTAGCGGATGATAACATCAAAAGGGATACTCTAGTTAACACACTACAGGACCGCGCATTGACGTGGTATATAAAGTACTCGAGCGATCACCCAAACGTGGGAATAGCAGTGATCTAGGATGCATTCAACAAATAATTTAGCCGGCCAAAATTAGAGACACAGTCAATCATCGGGTTGAAGGAGATTATGATGTTACCTGGTGAAACCCTTTGGGATTTGGATCAGAGATAAAAAGGTAAAATCCGCGAGGCCAACATGATGCTAACGGATGTGCAGCACTGCACGTGGTTTGTGGCATCTTTGACACCACATCTGAGGACAACGCTATCACAGCAAAAGATCCCAACCCAAGCTGAAGCATTAGAAACAACAATGAGGTTGTACAGAATATGGGGTTGGGCATTCTACAAATCCACGCGCAACTACAAAACCTATGCTTAGAGATGCAAAGTTTGAAGCAAGAAAGGGCACCCCGACCAGAGGCGCGTACAGAAGTGGGGTGTATCAAATGCAAAGGTCAAGGTCACAACAAGGAGCACTACCCCATATTTGCGAACTATCTGGTAGGAGGGGCCCTGATGCCATTAAGGTTGGAGGTACAAGCAGGGCCAAGTGCAGCACTTGTGCTCTGGTGCGTGATTTTTCAAGTAGGAGGAAAGCATGCAACAGACAACTGTCACCTGTTGCAGAAGTATACCCAGACTCCGCAACAACTGTATTGCAACTTCTATAGATCAGTGCGTCACGACGAGAGAACGTGTCGAAGCTACGAGCTAATGATGGAGAGGACCCCAACCTATCGAATGCAGACTGAGGCGCGGGGTTTCGACCCAGCCGCAGGACCACGCGGTGGATTCCAGGGATGTGGGCGAGGAAGAGGAGGAATGGGGCTTGGACAAGGGTGCAGACAACTAATCTGTTATCATTGAGGAGGACCGGGGCACTACGCTCGCGATTGTACTAACCTGTCGAGAATATCTTTTCCATACTGTGAGAAATTTGACCATGAAATGGTAGATTTTCCAACATTGATTGCCCAAATGCGCGAAAAAGGAGTATTACAGCCTACTCCAACTCAAAATATCGAAATGATGAGGTTTGAACCACGCAAAGAGGACCCCAACGTAAACATGGTACTGAGGAGCGGCGCAACTATAGGGGAAGATGCGAGGAAACAACCCGGAGAAGATGGGAAGGGTCACGATACTCCCACAAAGGAACATGACTTTGAGATAGAACAGGTAAGGGGACGTCTAAGAAAGCTTAGAAGAGCTTCATAGAAGTCTCTACTCCAGGTAGTAGGGATCCAATTGAGCCGGGAATGGATCCCTTTATGCTTACTACCTTTTTAGAGACATGTATGAAGCTGCTACGTGACAATAAGGTAGTTAAAGGACTGCAAGAGCTGATCATTAGGTGCGTAGGATTAGGGGAGTTGCGCATAGTCTGGAAATCGGGAAAACATGCTCTGCGCACTTGGAGGGAAATGTGAATGATGGTGCAAATCGGTGAATATGAGGTGGATCAGGTCATCCTGGATCTGGAGTCGGATGCGAATGTATTGCCTAAGCAAACATGGGAACACATGGAGAGGCCTACACTACAGTGGTCTCCTATTCAACTACAGATGGCCAATCAACAAAAGATCTTACTGATGGGAAGATTGCAAGGGGTGACAGTGGACATTGAAGGCGTAAGTACGCAGATAGACTTTGAGGTGATAGAAATTTTTTATGACAGTAATCCATACCCTGCGCTGCTAGGAATCGATTGGGCCAAGGAAATGAATGGGGTCATCAATTTAAAGATACGAAAGATGCCATTCAAGAAAAAGTCACTACGTGTTATAATTCCACTAGACCTGACTGAAGGAGCGCGCTACACCGAAGCGATGCACGACGAGGACAGTGACGATGAACTAGATTACATCTACCAGATGACAGCCCAAGACTAGGATTGGGTGAATCCCATAGCGGACGACAAAGTCTCATGGGAGCGCGATAGTTCCTGCACATCAGATTCAGATCAGGAGATAGAACAATGGCAGAACCGATTACATCAAGTCACAATGCTCAACTGCAACATGATGATTAGATCACTGTGACGCGTGACAACTGAGGTAAGGAATTAACCAGCAGACAACGGCGCACCAAATGGGGAGGACTTCATCAACCATTGGTAAACTCCAATTGTAAAGTGAAAGTGGCAGGGTGCATCGGAAGGAGCGCTGCGCGTGACAATCACACCAGTGTGGCACAGGAAAAGGAGGTGGAATGAGCACGAAGGTAGAAGGTGGTTGCGCGTATGTGTTGAAGGACTTCCACGGAAAACGGTATGGCTGTATGCTGTATGACCATCGACCCGACCAAATCTACGCGCGACAAGGGTTTGCTGGGCCAATAAGACCGTAAACAAAATAGGGTGTGCGAACAGAACTCTCTTCACGATCAGACGCAATGAACCCAGGGAAGTGAAGAGAATTTCCCTGACCTCTGCCCCTGCAATTCAACTTGAATGAGAAAACCTTGACGAAGGGATCCGGCAATTGTAATAATCCATTCGGCGCGGCAGCATGAGACTTCGCAAACTAGAAGAAGAGGGGGCAAGGCTAAGAAGGAAGAGCGCGAGGCCAGATGAAGAAATTGGAAAAATAAACATAGGAGTCGTACAAATGGGCCATACGAATGTGAAAATAAGGGGACTGGACCTAGCCGGCCCTCCTATGATACTAGAACGAGCTGAGACCCTGCTATCATGGTTGCGACTGCACCCTATCAACCGAGGGAGTACAGAACGCGATGCGCTACTTGATTCAAAGGTATGCGAAGTGTGCCCGTAGCTTGGGCTAGCAGGGAAGAGGAAGTCTTGCACGAGGGGTGCGACCGCCTGACTATCTGTAGGAGGCCCAGTCTCAGCGCTCAATGTAGTTGAAAGAGGGTGCAGGATTATAAAGAAGACTGCAGGAAGGTTGCGCGATTCGAACGTGGCACGCAAGGCTAGTAAAAAGCATAGAACGCATCCGCATACCAGGGATTGCGTTGTCGCGTGGGAAGGATGGAAGGTGACCATTGCAGCTATTGTTCATGACAAGATGTCCCAATTAAGAAACTGAGGAGTAGTCGATGGGAAATTAAGACACCAGGCTGAATGGATTTGTCGCCAATCACATTAATAAGCCACGAATGAAGAGCATGGCCGAATTTGAAGTCGAAAGGGTATATAAAGCACAAGTGGCTTGTTACCGCACACCCTTTGGCCCCTTGTAGAGTAAGTTGTTCAAGGTTCAAATAGAATGGCACTGGATGAATGAGGCAGTTGTAAAAGGAAGCCCATGGTTTAAAGATCTTCCGAAGGTAATACAGGAGTCCCTACTCAGGTCAATATCCACAACCAAGGATGTTACAACCGAAATCCCTAAATCACCTAGGATGTCATAGACCAAGAATAACCCAGAGGCAGAAGGACCAGTCCGGATGTCCCCGTGAAATCCATGATTTGGCAAATTGTCGATGGAGGACAAAGGAAAAACCATTATTATTGAGAGAAATGAAGAGGAAGAGGATCCTCCGACCTATGTCGAAGAAATAGAACCAACAGACGAAACGGACGAAGATATTCAACCAGTAAAGTGACCCAAGTATATTCGTCCAAGGAAAGGGAAGGCCAAGGTCCCTACAGATTTGGATGTTGTTGACAACATACTCATCACCCGTCTCTCTCTAAAGGGGTTTTGCTCAAAGGCACAGTGACTGGCCGCATCCCTACTATGAAATTCGAAGACTGGGACCTTGTGGATACTGAGAAGTTTCCCCATTTGGCAACTAGAAAACTAATGGAGCAAAGCATGGAGGGGGTTGTTACGACACTACAACCATGGGAATGGATAAAAAAGGTAGAAGAGGCTGGGTTACTTTGCCTCCTGTCAATTCCACATTTTCATCGGCCCCCCATTACAATATTGGTCATCAAGAAACCGCTATGCCTAGTACACGATGGGTACTTATGGATAGACAAACCCGTCCCCATCACGACGGAGGTCATTCATAGGATCTCTTGGCTTCCCTGTGAAGGTAGGGACCCCACAGAAATCGTTGATATGAGTGGTGATCTGATGATGATGGAAGCCCTCAAAAAGAAATACAAATTGGAGAAAAAGCAGAGAGGGTATGCTATTGATAGTATTCTAGACAGGGGGTTCTTCATTGCTACCTAGTTGTTGGCAGGAAAAGTGATGCGAAAATTCTGAGGCAACAAGGTCCCAACGATAGTCGTCACACTAGCTAAGCAATGCACAGAAGGGGAATGGTTCAATTGGGCGCAGTTCCTTTGTGACGAATTCCTGACCAACTACAGGGAGGCCCAAGAGGAGTGTAAGACCTTCCACTATGTGTGGTTGTTGTTATCCATCCTTTTGGTTACAATAAAATTACCCGAAGACAGTCATTTTTCGTCCCTAGACAAGGATTGTCCAGAGGCCACAAAATACGTGTCGCTCTGGGCAATGAAGGACGCCGCAAGAATCTAGGAAGTCAAGACTTCTTGGATACTGATGGACGTGAACATTCAACAATGGATCAACCAGCAACCCTGTCTATCTACCGAGATATATGATAGTGTGAAGAACGTAGTTGATTTTAAGGCAGATATGCACCATGTATACATACAGGTGGACTTCAGTTAGAACTATTGGGTTAGTTGAGCTATTGCATGATGGACTTCAGTTAGAACTTAAGTGATTGAGTTTGGTGGAGTTGATTGAGCAGTTGATGGAGTTGTGTTCAGTTTGACTTAGTTGAACTAGTTGTATTTAGTCTAACTGACAAATACACTAGTGATGAATGGTGTGAATTAATTATTAATTAATCACTAATTATTAACTCATAAATCAACTAAAGAATACATCAGTTAACTCAGTGCATGGACAGTTCAATGGAGACAAGTGTTAGAGGTGGGTGAAAGGGTGAGACTACTATAAGTTGTGACTATAGCTGTGCATGAGATTTGCACAATCAATGATTGAGATTGCCAATGAGGATTGCGTAGTACAAGCCAAGGGAATTTGAACTTGGATCAGATCTATTCTCAACTTGGATTTCACAGTAGAGGCAGGCAAACAGTGGAGGAGATTTGAACCTGTGACTTGTTCAGATCTGAGCTAGTTTGTGTGTAGCAATGTGGAGATAGTACTAAGTACTTGTGAGGAGTATTGTACTGTGCATTGTTACATGTTTTCTATCATTATAATATACATATAGTTGGGGGTTTTCAGCCGTATGCTTTCCCCATTACATACTGTGTTGATATGTGTGATTAATGTTTCAATGTGCGCATGCGATTGTTTTTTTAATTCCGCAAATTGATGATCAATGGTAGAGGAGGTTATGTATTATGCATGCATTCCACAAATAGTGTATAATCAGGATAATCTCTGTGAATAAGTGTTATATTATTCAAATTTCCACATCCTGCTCTGATTTCCCAGAAACTATTTTTTTGAACTAGGCTTCTGTTTTCCGGGGCTCTATTCCAGATGTAAGAGCCTTTTATATTTCCAGACATTCTTATGAGATCATTAGTATGCCAAGAGTTGACATATTTCTCTTTCGAGATCCTTTCCCACTGGCTTTTGGCTCTTGAACCCATCGCCACCAAAGCTTGGCTCCTATAACTTTACTATGAATCTCCTGATCATCTAAGCCTAGGCCCTCATGGCTCTTAGGTTTACAGATTTTATCCCAAGAAACCAGGGCCCATTTCTTCCTTATTTCCTCCTTACCCCAAAGGAAATCTCTTTGGATATTCCTGAATTTCTCTAAAACCCCTTTGGGAGCTAGGAGGGTTGATAACATGAAAACTAGGATAGATTGTAGAACCGCCTTTGTCAAAACCAACCTGCTAGCCAGGTTCAAGACTCTAAAGGTCCATTTTTTGACTCTGTCCTGCAACTTATTAAGCACCGGTTCCCAGATACTCTTGTGCATTGGTCTAGATATGAGAGGAACTTCCAAATACTTTGCGGGGAGGGAATCCCTTTGGAAGCCAAGAATCCTTGAAATATTTCTATGAATAGCAATGTTAGTGTTTAAGAAGAAGATTTTTGACTTAGAGAGATTGACTTCCATACCTATAGCCATGGAAAATTCCTTAAGGATTTGATTATAGGCTGAAGCTTCTTTGACTGTGGGAATTCCTTGCAGCACAGTATCATCTACAAATTGTTGGTGAGTCAAAGCTTGACCATTCTCAGTTAACCGAAGACCCTTGATTTTTCTCGTTGCCTTGGCATGCTTAATGGATCTTCCAAGCCCTTCCATCATGAGGATGAAGAGAAAGGGAGAGAGTGGGTCTCCCTAGTTGAGGCCTCTAGAAGGAATGAAGATCTCTGAGGGAAATCCATTCACCAAAATTGAAAAGCTGGAAGAAGTCACCAGAGCCATGACCCATCTGACCCAGTTGTGATCAAACCCAAAAGCAGCGAGAACCTTCTTGATGTAAATCCATTTCACCTTGTCATACGCTTTGGCAATATACAATTGCATGATCATCCCCGCCTGCCTTTTATTGGTTAGCGTGTGAACCACCTCATGGGCTTGAATAATGTTATTTAAAATTTGTCTACCCTCCACATAACCTGATTTTTCCTCTGACACTAAAGAAGGAAGGAGAGGTTTGAGTCTATTAGCCACTACCTTGGATATTATCTTGTATACCAAATTACATAAATCTATGGGTCTATACTTATCTGCAGTTTGAGCTGAGTCCTGTTTGGGGATCAGGGAGATGAAGGAGGTGTTGAGGGCTTTTAGGATATTTTTGCTACCCCTGGAATCCTCCACCACATTCAAAATATCTTGTTTGACAATATGCCAACAAGCTTTAAAAAAATCCACATTGAAACCATCCGGGCCTAGTGCTTTGCAATTCTGCATGTCTTTGAGAACCTCGCTGACCTCCTCTTCAGTTACTGGTCTATTGAGGTTAAAATTGTCCTCTCTAGACACCAGCTTAGGGATATGCCTTGTAATTTCCTTGATGGATTATTCCCTGTCTGGATTGTTTTTCTAAGTGATGTTTTGGAAATGCTGAATAAGCACGGCTTCAATATTCTTATAAGTGTTTTGAAGCTCCCCATTCTCATCCTTTATCATAGAGATTATGTTGTATGCTCTATTAGCCATAGTGGATCTGTGGAAAAATCTTGTATTCTGCCCTCCTTCCTTGAGCCATTGAACTCTAAACTTTTGTCTCCAAAATATTTCCTCTTGTTTGCATAAATTTTCCCATTCTTGATGGTGTTTATCAGCTTGATCACTTTTAACTTTGTCAAAGCCATCTTTGATCAGTGCCTGGTTGAGTTCCTCAATTTTTATTTCCAATGATTTTTTGTTCACAAAAATGTTACCAAAATCCTTCTTGTTCCATTCTTTGAGCCTAAACTTAATGTGCTTTAGTCTTTTATGAAGGAGGTACATTTTAGATCCTTGGAATTGCAAGTCTTTAGACCACCATTTTTCAATGTTACTGATGATTCGAACCTCCAAAGGGAAGAAATCTTGTTTTTATTTCTTTATCTATAAGCATAAGCTCCTCTGATATCATAAACCTGTCTAATTTAGAGGCTACTTGTGCCTCACCTCCTCTTTTGTTGTTCCAAGTAAAAAGGCCATTGCTCGATTCTGAATCAACCATTTTCATATTATCTGTGAATGATTGGAACACTAAGGAGTCTTTGTTTAGTGCTCTGGTACCTCCTCTTTTTTTCTGAAAGAGATTTGATCATATTAAAATCACCTCCCATGATCCAAGGAATTCCAGCTTGTCTGTTCCTGAGATCTATTAGGGATACTAGCAATTTGAGTTTGTCATCTATTCTCTGAGGACCGTAAACATTTGTGACCAGGAAGGTTTCCGAAACCCCCACTGGTTGAATGACCACTGATAAGTAATTTCTAGATTCCTTTGCATCTATTATGCTAACTTTTTGGGCGTTCCAAAGAGTGAGAATGCTCCCCGCTGTGTTTTCAGATTTAACCTCTAGAAACTCAAATCTATTGAGCCATTTGCTATGGATTAGTTTTATTTTCTAAATGGAACATTTCGTTTCCTTGATGAAGATCATATCTGGCATTTCTTGTTTCATTCTATAACTAAGCATTCTTTGTTTTCTTTTACTACCTAGACCTCTGATATTCCAAGATGTGAACTTCATAATTAAAGACTTGTAAAGGAGTAATTGGTTAGGTCTTTCATCTTACCCGAGTCTATCATTAACTTTCCACACTCCATCAAGAGCTCCTTCTGCTTTTTCCTATCCCTCTTCTTTCCTGCATTTCTAGTAGCTAATCCTGGAGTTGATTTCATTGTTTTCACACCTTTGTACTCCTGCTTGTCAATGGTTTTTCCTTTATCTAACCCCCTTTCCTAAGTTTTCCATAAAAACAACTGTTGTATTTTGTTGCAGTCCTCTTGGGGTAGTGAATCTATCCCTCCTGTGGTTCCCTCCATCAAGAACCCTTCCAGATCGAGGTGTTCCTTATCTAGAATTTCCTGAAGTTCATGGACCTCCAGATCTGTTTCACTCTGGGTCATTTCCTGATCCATCTCTAGTTCTGTTTCACTCATCATAGTCTCTTTCTGATTACCAATCTCTTGTGTTGGGTTGTAGTTTTCTTCCTTCTCCTTTTCATTAGGGTTGTCCTCCATAGATTGGTCTTCATTTGTCATTTCTTCATTCTCTTCCAGTGCTTGAAACCTATTCTGACTGACCTTTAGCCCCTCATTACGTTGTTGCTTTGGTCCTTTTTTACCTCCTTTTCCTTTACTTGCCACTTTCTGAAAGCTTTCTGTGTCCTTCATTGTATTAGGTTTGCTCTTTTTGTCTGCTCTACTAAGAGGGCAGTCTCTGAACAAGTGTCCATGTTCATGGCATTTACAGCATCTGAATGGCATATGCTCATAGTCCACAGTTTGCACCCATTCCTCATAAAAAACTTCCAGGATGACTTCATCCAGAAGGGCTCCTGATAGGTCAATTTCTACACAAATCCTTGCATAGGAAGTGTATTTGCCCCTTCTTGTGGCTTCCGAAGCTTTGACAAAACGACCCAGTTTGTTGCCTATGGTAGCAAGCGATTCAATTTGCCAGTAATCAAGAGGTAGAGAATAGAGCCTTATCCAGAAAAGTACTGAAGTGAAAGTCTCCCGCTCTTGAACAAAGTTCAACATCCAAGGCCACATATAGAGGCCAGCTACTGCATAAAAGTAGGGTCCTCCTTCGAATATTCTGTCTTTGTCTTCAATGTTTGTGAACACCATGGTGAAAAATCCCTTTGACCCAAGATGGAGGTCAATTCTTCCTTTGGGTTTCCAGTGGTACTTGATCCATATCTGTAAAGCCTTTTCAGTGGGCTATAATCCCATGAATTTGCAGATTATAACGTAAGTCCCCATATATTCCCTGTGTGCCTGCAGTGCAGGATCATTTAACACTACTCTAGGAGTGATCTCCATTTTCGTTCAACACGGTCCCTTTTGTTTTTTGTCCCTTATTCCTTGGCTTTTGTCTTCTTCCTCCTCTTTAGTGCTGCTATTTTCCTTGGGCCTGGCCCCATCTGTCTCCTTTTCACTATTTCTTTTTTCTTCTTCCACAGATCCTCTGACATTACCCAGTGGTGACTTGCCTCTGCTGGCATTGGTGTCCTTGTAGGAGGGACTGGAGCTCCCTCCTCTATGGCCCTCCATTAGGATCAAGCTCTGTAACTCTCAAAAACCCTAGTTGTGCTTCTCCTCCCCCTATCGGTCCTGTTACAGGGATTCCCCATTGAGAACCTATAGTTAAAACATAGAAAATATTGTATATTTATCGCACCTGCAAACATACTCATGTAACATATATCTTAATATATCTATGATATTTGGTATTTATCTACGTCACTATCAGATTTTTTTTTTCTTCACCATTAACAAAAAGAGTTCATGCATATGCACCACATAGTCTTGGTAGGCTATAAATATATAATTTCCAGGCGATATAACACTCAAAGTCTAAATGAATTCACTTTTAGACACATTTGAAGGGTTTCACTGTGTTCCATAAACACTAATATCCTTTCCTCTTGGAATATAGAGTGATCATCCTATTATGTACGCTATAATGCTCGGGTAGTTCTATATCAAACCAACGTAGAACCCACTCACAATCACTTCAAAAAACTACCAAAACTTTACTAAGGTTCCACAATGGCACAAGGCTTGTATATAGCTTCAATATAAAATGTTAATGTTGTTCACATTCAATAAATAAATCCATCCTCTTTAAGAAAAGAGAGCATCAAACTCTTAGGAAGCAGATCCAATCTACCCTTTATCTTTTCCATCTTTCTTAGGAAAAAGAGACTAATGAATGTTAGGTAGGACCCCTTCACTAGTAATGATTACAACTCCCAACAACCATCTCAGCTATTGAATCCTTTTCAATGACATCACTTAGTCTGCAACCATTTTACTGTTGTAACTGGGAAAATATTGACCGATTACAAAAAACACCATCAATGGGAGCACCAGAGGTCTTGCATTCATATGCAATGAGTAGAATGGTAGGATGAACATAATGGCGAAAGGTGTTTCTTCTCATGAAACACGGCCATACTTATTAGAACATAGATTGATGTCCAGTTGGAGCTATGGTCAATGTGTCAATGAAAAAACTCAATACAACACACACAATAAAATTTTGGGTCAAAATTCAATGGACTGAGCTTCAAATGCACAAGAACGAAGGGTTGAAGTCACTGCTTATAATGAGATTGGTGTAGACTCATCTTTTATCGCAAGCATGATCTCCCAATGACTGCAGAAGGAAGGTTTTTGGCATTGAAAAGGAGAGCAATGACTACCACGTCATGAGATTGAAACTGTGCAAAACCCAATTTGTTGTGCTAAACAAGGTGAATGTTATGAACAATGTTGAACCCATTAGTGGTGATAAAAATACACAACATAGTAGAAGGACGATGACATACTGGAAGCAACATAGTAATTGAGAAACATTGGATCTGTGTAAGAGTTTCAATGGGAAACAAATACGTCACAGACATAAATACACTACTCCATCAACACGGGGGGAGAGCGCTTCAAAGTAATGGCTCATAATGTGTAGTCCAACACGAAGAGAAAATATTTTCACACAGTTACATTCCTTTTTCAACAAAAGTATATACTAGTCTCCAAGCTTGACATACATTTAAGGCCCAATTGCTCATTTCATGACTTAATTGTTAGCTCACCATATTATAGATTTTACTGGAAAACCAACGTGATAGGAGAGAGTGTTATTCCTATCCAGTGGGTAAGTTCAGTGGGTAAGTTCTTCCACTTGATGAGATACTCTGAAATTGATCGATTTCGTAGCTGTCGGGTTCTTGTTTCTGTGACTGCTCTAGGCTCCAATGTGGTTTTTCCTTCCTCTTCAATTTCTGGCAATATTGTTTGAATTGGGATCTTTTGAAACTTTTGAATAAGTGGCCATACTTCTTCGTCCTTCTTCCATTCATCCCTTGCTTCGTTTATCCAATCTGGTTGGATAATAGAA